>JAAMPD010000207.1:0-73109 GCA_025266255.1 Trissolcus basalis
GGAACATCGTGTGTGCTTTGAATAGAAAAAAAAAGAAAGAATGAACGAAACAAAAAAAATAATATATATATATATATATATATAACGAAACAAACAAAAAAAGAGGTGGAATGAAGAAAAATGGCAAAGTGGAAACAAATATGAGAGCCGTATATAAAACGAGATATATGTTTGGGCGCAGGCATTATTATTGAACTTATCAGTGGGCTGGAATTTAGCTCTGCCTCTTATCGCGGCGACACGCAAAAGCCCATTTGCCTGTGGAGTGACTTACGTCGAAAATTCGTCGACTCGAGGGGTTGTGTCGCGGTCAAATTAATCATCTTGTCTCGAAGCGAGAACGAGCTTCCTGGCAGCGATTAATCGATTTTGCATTTGACAAACACAATCCATACGCGCGTATTGATCGTCGCGCGCGCCGCTACACAAGCTTATTGAATTTTTAACGTTGGATCTCTCTTCGGTATGTGGAGCGATGCTAAGACGCCTATAAGAGAGAGCTCTCGCTGAATTAGTGCATCGTACGTGATTTATTCTTACGTACAAAGCGTGCGTGGCCTGCCCCCGTATATATACTCGAATTCAATATTCGCGTTATTTATGGATTAATCGAGTCGCCGCGCATAGAATCTCGCGCTGGCTTGCAAAAAACTTTCAATTTTTCATACACTTTTCATAAGAGCTCGTCGTGTCGCCACAATAGCTATAGTCGCTACAAACCCGAACTTGTATTCTATAGAATTCTTTAACACATTCTTGTTTTCATTCCATAATCAAATCGCTTGCGAACAACTAATATTAGATAATACACATATATTGTGTATGATAATTTATGAAACAAATCAAAATGTTTTTACACACAAATCTATAGTGAGGTCAAAATGAAATTTTCTTCAAACAAAAAATTGAAATTTGAAATATTCTGAATTATATCCTCGAATTTCTCATGTCAAGAATAACTTTTGTTTTTTTCATTCAAGACGTTGATTTTTTCTCCAATATTAATTTTCCTGAATCGATAATATTTTTTCTTCGACTAGGTAGTATAGTATTTCTTAGAGCGCATGTATGAAAGTCATGTGTCATCGAGTTTCATGCACTGAAAAAAGAAGCATCTTAAATTAAAACACTATCTAAGGCAGTGTAAGGTAGTTGTACCTATTATCGACACCTGTATATTATCGACATTTTCAATTACTAATTCATATATCAAAGTTTAAAGTAAAGCTCATTAAATAGAAAAAAGGAAAGGAAAAAATCCATTGAATAAATTTATGAATTCTATTAAGGGAATTTTGAAACAACATTGAAGATAATAAATGCCACTATAGATAATATACTTCTATGCACCTTTTAGGTGTTTTTTGTAGGTTATTTCAATAAAATGTAAAACATTCAGGTATTTCCAAATTAGGACAGTATCTCAATTTCATACGAACATATGGGGGCCACCAGTGACCCCAAAGTACTTTAAATTGTGAACTTTGGTGATTATACATTAAGATTCCACTTTACTATCATGATGATAATTAAGTTTGGACTCGAATGGATCGATTTCAAGCAATGAACTGTTATTTCAACAGACTGCTATTTCAAAAATTCGATTGAAATATTTGTTTAGTGAAATGTAAAAGGACCACCTATGAAATTCTGAAAGATATTTTTGAATATTTATTTTATATGAAAATTTATTTTTAATTAATCTAATTATCATAATTATTTAGCAAAAACATAAAAATATATTTTTTTAAATGTTGATGGAATTATTTATTGAAATGAACTCAATATTTAGTATAAAATTATTCTACATTCAGTTAAATTTTTACAGTGTTCATAAAGAAGTAATTGTTTTTTTCTGAAAAATATTTTGAATAAAGACTGCTCGTACAAAAAAAAGTCAAACTATATTAAAAAAATGTGGGTTGAATTATTTATAAAAATGAATTTAATATTTAGTGTAAAATTATTTCAAATCCAGGTTAATGTTTACAATGCAAATAAAGAAGTAATTGTTTCTTGTGAAAAATATTTTGAACAAAGACTTTGAAAATCAATTGCAATTTCAGCTCGTGTATGTTAAGTTTTCATCACATTTTGCTTATATAAAAACAAAAGTATTTAATATCGAGTAAAAATGATTTGGCCGTCTTCAAGTAATATAGTTTGCAAGCACGACCTGCAAAATTTTGCATCGATTGGTTGGGTACAGTTCGAGTAATCGTGTTCACAGACTCTGAAAAGTTGATTTTAAGATAATCGCGTTCAAAGGTTTTATTTCCTATGGCAATACATACAAAATTGGTATTTCAATTTTGCACAACGTTACCAATTATAATCAGATCAGCTTGACATTTCCGTTGCCGTATAAAATTTTAAAATCCTCAAGTTTGGAGACACAAAATATGTTACGCCATTTTTCAAAAAAAAATGTTCCACAGGCAAGCTCTTAAGTGGCGTGGAAAAGTCTATCAACTGTTGACCGAGGAAAATTTGGAAAAAACTGTTTGGATTGAATTCAAGTCGAGTGGTTGCAAAAACCAATCAAATGATTTGTACATTGGCACCATCGGACTCACGATGGTGAAACTGAATGTTTAACTATCATGGTAGACGAAAGGATGTGTCAACATTTTAGTATGACAAACATGTTGACAATTCAATCAATTTCGTTTGCAATCAACATAATTAGCTCTAAATCTCGTCTACTGTTTAACAGGCAAATTGGTTTTTGTAAAATCAAAATTATTCAAATTGATCTAAATAAAATTACAGCCTGAGGTAAACTCAGTCAACATTAATTTATTGTCCGATTCAAAATTCAAAACTATTGAATCAAATTTACAACTAAATTTTATACACAATCATACAAGTAATTTCTTTTTACTCATAATAAATTTTTTATTGTTATAGATATATTTTTAATTTCTATTTTTAAAAATTAATCGAGCCTTAAACTTTTGAATACTTGTTAGATCATCTCTAATTGAACACTGTTACAATTTTTTAATCATTTTTTTATACCCGCAGTTGAACGTGCACTCTTTTACACTTGTCATATACTCATAACAAGGGTTATTGGCACATTTCAATCCCAGGTGACCGAAATAATCCACCGTTTTTGAAATGAAATTGCGTTATTCATTATTTTCTGCAGTATAAACTTTTTATTCTCCAACATAGATGGAGTTGAGTTAATTTTCATGTTCCATTTTTCTTACACTGTATTATACAATGTTTCCATTCATACTGCATCATGAGATTTCCAACGTATCTGTAATATTTCAAAAGCTCAACTTTCCGAGAATGTAATTCAACTTTAATATATTACAATAATGTTCCCCGGAACTTTAATCAATGCAATAAAGTTTATACAAACAAATAATCAATTCTGTGTAGTTCAGTCTCCGAAGGTTTAGCAATTTTCATAGAAAATATCCAGCGAAAGATTTGGAGCAGTGATTCCGTCAGGGAGAGATAAAAAAAAAGAAATTGTGTTGCAAATCATTTTTTGGTCGTCCAACTGTAAAACTGAATATTTATTCTAAGTTTCAGAATTTTTTATTTTGCCAACGAACGCTGAGCTGTACTACATTACAAAGATCTCTGAAAACTAACTTTGCAGCAGTTTGAATTGTAGATTGTTCAAATTATGATTCAGGTCATGAATTTTTAAATTCACATCGAGTCATCTGTAACTAAATTTGATTATTAAAATGGATCGACAGTTTTTTCCCCCTCAAGTTAAATCGCCGTTACTCCGATATCTATTTTGTCTCATTACTTTTGCATCGCTCGCATTTTCGAATGCTGTTTTAAGAAACCAAATTTCACTCTGTGCTTTTGCATCTTGCAGATCCGTTTAAAATTAAAATCTTGAAAAATACTCTTTCTCTAATTAAAGTCGCAAAAATGTCTTCAAATTATACCTCAAACAAGCCGCAGCGTGACAAAAAAGTGTGAATTTCCAGCTTGACCTCGAAGGGCGCAAAAAAGTGTCGCATCCGCTAATTCATGCTATAATTGGCCAATTAGAAATCAAATTTACTATTTTCAATCCGATAAATTTTTAACCAACACTTTTCTTTGTCAGACGAAAAAATTTGAAACAAAAATAATTCACTTTTAAAATTGTCAACAACACATTTAAAAAGTGAACAAAAAGTGTCTTATTTTAGGACCCTTGTTTTCACAGTGGGACGATTACAGCTGAATCACAAATTTCTAACCATCAACGTTTTATTATTAAACTAGAACAAACACAAGCTGCGAAGCAAAATGAAATGAAAAAATATTGCTGAAAATCCAAAACATATCCTCGACGAAACTTTATCGCGTCATTATTTCGCGTACAATCCCCGCGATTTGCGTCGCTTTATTCACGAAAAGCATCATCGTAACCCCTTGACTCGGCTGAGAAAACCCTACAACAACGATCCTCGAGTCTTCAATTTGCGAGCAAAAACAGTTCCGGCCTCTCTTATAAAAAATTCTCGTCATATCGACTCATCGCAACAACGTCTTCAAGTCCATTATTCACTGGTAGTAAAAAAAAATTTTTTTTTTTTTCAAACGCAAAAAACACACGAAAAGGGAGGAAAAAAAGGATGCTGGAAGAGAAAAAAAAAGAAATAATAATAAACAACGGGCGTGCACACCCAACGAGGGAAGTCAGATGGCAGAGGAAGACGAGAAGCGTGAAGTAGCAGAGCAAACTCCTCGGAGTGATGACGCTCATTTTTTAATAACGAGCTTTGTTTATCCGTGACGGTTTAAAAAAAAATAATGGCATGCTCCGGCGAAAGTGCATGCGAGAGTCGTGCGCGCGTGTCCCATTTTTTCAGCGTCCGGCGACATTTATATTAGCGGATGTATCGCGCTCGGCTCAAATTGAATTATACTTTCCACTTTGGGAACTACGCAAAAAAAAAAAAAAAGAAAAAAAACAAAGAGCACTTGCCCGAGAGTTGGCTATTCACTTTCCTCGCGCTCTCATTGTTCCGCTCACCCACTGTCTGTGCGTTGCACTTTCCAACCCTCGATTTACTGTAAGCGCAAACGAAAAGAAAGACGAAGAAAAAATAGTAATAATAAAAAGGAACAAAAAAAAATGAGAAGGAAAGGAAGTAAAAAAATCACGCGATATTTGTCATTACCCGCGTAACAATTTTCGCGCGACTTCTCCCTCCCCTCCCCTCCCTTTGGAAATGCGCCTGCAACTGACTACTCGTCGCGACGTAATTTTCACGAAAATAAATGGAAACGTTTGTTCGGCGAAATTATTGTTGTAAATTTTCCAATGAAATACCTCTCTCGAGCGACCCAAGTCGTTTCCCAAGTTTTCCAGGCGGTTATTCAATTCGGTTGATTTTATAGCCAAAAAACGATGTGGGTGGGGGAGCAACACCTCTCCGGAGCTGATTTTTTACAAGTTTTTCTCTGTTTCATTTTTGCATCGTAAATATGTCGGTTGGGGAAAAAATGTTTTCGTAATTGTGACAAAAACGATATTTACACGACCAACCAGTGCGGAATCATTTGAAACGCTTAATTTCGAGGACTCTTCCGGCTCGTGATTAAGAGTGGGTAACTGATAGAAATAATTACGAGTCGACGACGCAAGTGAGGACGTTGTTGTTTCTCTCGCGCGTTGTTTTCCGACTTTTTTCTTTTTATTTCAATTTCATTTTTTTCTTTTTTTTCGTCCCGTGACTTGTGCAACTTGATTACAAAAAGTTCAAGACAATTAGGAGTTTCGATTGCGTTACAATATTAATTCAACAAATTTGCCTCCGACAAGGTAATCGACGTGAAACTAATGACGGCTTTTCCGACGCTCGCACAATGTGCTCCTATTTTAATAGCTTTTTTAAACAACTTGCAGTCCCGCCCGGTGCGAATTATATGTCCAATTAAATCATTTGTCACGTGACTAACAGTTAGTTAACTTTTTCCCGGACCCAGTTGGATCGAATTTCATTGACAAAAAGTTGCGACGATCTCGTTGTGTGATTTTTCATTCCAAACCCAAGAACGAGCCTTTTTGGATGATAAAATAAAATTTGTAGAAATAATATTCCGTGACAAGTCGTTAAATTCTAATTGAATTTTGCGTCCTGGAAGAAGAAATGTCAATCTCTATTAAATTTTAACACGAATCATTAAAAAATATTGAGAAACAAAATTATTTGGGAGAGGTAAAAGAAATTGATCAGATGGAGAGTCTATGAGATTCGTTATTTTTGTACGGATAAAAATTTATTGGACAGTGTAAACTGAAGCTGACATGTGGAGAATAGTTGTGAAGTTGATGAAAATATCACTTTGATTGGTTTCAGTCAAATTGACAGGCCTCGACAAGATTTTAATTTATGTCAAATAATAAATTTGGTTACGCGAAAGCAGACTGAAGTGGATGTGAAATTTTATATATGAAAATTGTTCATCGTCTCCTATTGAGGGAGGTTAATCATTTGAAGGCAGATATATCTTATAGCCCGAGCGGAGTTTTGCAACGCAAACAATTCACATGACAGTTGAAACTTTATTACTCGGCAAACGATATAATTGAAAGCTTGTTTATCATAGTCAATAATGTCATTATGTTATTAACAAAAAGAGATAGGAAAAAGTAATTGATCGAAAGCACCAAGTACACAGTAACAGTTACTATTTATTGTGTCGTTGACATAAGCTCTGATTGTTATTGTCTTAATGGACGAATTACAGTTTTTTTCCTCCCTCCAGGGGGGCGCATAAGTCCATTAATTGACAATTCCAATATGAGGGTCGTTAAACTGCGCGCGTGATTTATATTTATTTAAACGCGATTTTCGTGTCGCAGCGATTCTATTTACTTGCGAATTATCTTAGTTATTTATGATTTGTGTACATTTAATCAATATCCCGTGTTTGCGCTAAAACATACAGCGATATTTTTTTTGCCCCTTTCCACATTCTGCAAATAGTGGTTTTGCAAGCATTTGATCAAAAATAGAATTAAAACAAATATTAGGGATGCAGGTGGCAAAAAAATCACGCGTTCGAACAAAATTTGAACAAATTTGCTAAACATTGCAGAGTATTCGACGGATGGACAACAAAAAATGTATAACAAGAAATAATGATTGTTTAATATCCATTGCCTCGGCGCAGAAACGTGATGTGGGCTTTTTTGTGCAAACGACCATACGTTCCGACTTACGAAAATTAATTAAAATACGACAACATCAAAACCCAAGGCATATTCTTCGTCGAACGAAAAAAGAATAAACAGACAGGATTTGGAATTAAAATTTATGATACAGAGAAATGTGATTGATTAAAAAGCAGGAAAAAATCAGGCTCTAGAATTTATTTTGAGCAATAAAATATTTCCAGCAATCAAGTTTATGTCAATCGCGTGAAAAATATCACAAAGCAGGGACAAACTCATGCCAAAAAAACGTCGAAATTAATGTCCCCATTTGTGAAGATCCATTTGTGTTTTACATTTCCCGAAAAAGTTGTATAAATGTCATCGAGCAGCACGAAAAGTGAGGTACAAAAAAAAACACATTAAGAAAGAAAACAAAGAGGATACAAAAATTATCAAGTCGTTTCCGATGTGGGCTCGTAAAACGCGTGTCCCGGGCCCATTTTCGTATCGCGCTCGTGGAATCTGCCGTGCGACTTGTTCGATATCTCTGATCGCAAGGAAAACAATGAAGCTGCACAGCGCTTTGAAGCAATTTGTCCGATCGGGCTTCTCGAATTACCGACAGGCGCAGATGATCGAGTCATAAACCATGGCAAAAAACAGCCGCCCGAGGAAGCTTGCGGCGAGCTGTCACCAATTGTTTAGGACTTTTCCACGAAAGTCGCGCAGGACCTTTTCATGGAAAAAAAGAACATAGACTTCGGAGAAAACGTGTTAACGTCAGTGTCAAAGCAGGCTCACGGATCTGTAAACAACAAAAAAAACGAGATTGCGTTTGCGGTGCAGTTTTGCACAACATGTCGTCTAATTTGGCGAGGTGAAATAAAAAGCGCGAGAGCAAAATCAAAACAGGTCTCAAGTGTGGCAAAAAGGGATCAAAAGAGGGAAAAGCGTGTTTTTTTTATACATTCGCAACGCCAAAGAAGATGAAAAGTCGTGTGCCAAAGCGGTAGGAAAAAAAAAGCGATACCAAAAGCAAAGCCGGAACTGTCAAAGGAGCTTGGAAAAGTGAGCTTGGCGAATCGATGATTTGACCCCGGCCACATGTCATCGGGACTGATAACTCGCGTGGACACAAAAGAACGCTCCGCGAAACGTGGCGTGTCCTGGCCGAAGGCTGTGTGTCTGTGTGTGCGTGCGTGTGTGTGTGGCTGCTTAACAGCATGTAAAGCTGACTCGCCTTTGTCTCGACGCTGGCTAGGGCATCGCTGTGGACGCGGCTTCTACGGCCCATCGCGCGCCTGCATATCGGAGCCGCGCACTGCAAGCTCCTCTCCGATCCTTGCGATGCTCGCGAACCACTCGTGACACCGAACCGTCACGGAATATTCGCGTGGGCGCGGTTTGACGACGCGATAAACCTCCAATTCGTTCAACACTCGGCTTGACGACGCTCGGCTTCACGCTCGCAACGACGCGCTCAGGTCGGCCGATAACGCCGCGTCGCACTCGTCACGCTTGTCACTTTACAACAACACTACACGGGCTCCGACTCGTCGCCATTAAAGCGCCAGTTGAAACACACACCACACCGCGAGAGAAGGGGCCGACAGCGCACTCACTTTTACCACTGTTTATACCTGACTCGCTCCCTTCCCGAGTCCGTTTACACCGCGAGCCGCCGCGCGAAACCCAGGACCGAGCGAGAGATGTAATGGGAGAGCTGCGACCTCATTCAAACGCGCTAAATTCAAATCTTCACTCTTATCGAGATCCCAATTTTCTATCCCATTGCTTCGTTAGTATTTTTTGATTATCCATCCAAGATACTTTATCATCAAATATTTCTTCATGAAATGTTGAATAAGTGAGAATTTTCGTTAACATATTATTAACATAAATATTAACATCTTTGAAGTTAACTGCAAACAGATATTGTTGTAGATTTCATGTATTATGCGCGCACAGCATCTTCAAATTACCGAAATGATATATGTTCACGTTAATAATTTGTTTTGCTGTAACAAACGGACAATACAAATATTAATGAACAATGTTGAGTTTGAACAAAATTTTCCATGACTAAATTTATTGAAAAGTCATATAGAAAAAGCCATCTAAACGAGTTATTGGCTCATCTGAAGTTGGCTGTGTATAGCGATACAGTTACAAACTTCATATATAAAAAACATTTTCATCATATATAAAAAACATTTGAAACACACAAAAAAACAATACAAATGTATAAATAAGTTTTTGTTCAAAATATTTTTTAAATGAAAAATCATAATAATAATTCAAACAATTTCTTTGTTTATATTGACTTTGTTTTGTTTGTTTATTACAATTACAATTACAACCATTGTAAAAAACGTTGGGCTTGAAATGATGATCGGTTGAACAAAGTTTAATGCGAGCAAATTTTTTATTATCCATTTTCAATTAGCTGAGATCAGAGAGTACTACTTTCCTGTAATCTGATCTGCAATTTTTATTATCGGAGCTAATGATTAGCATTCGTTGTTTTCGTTTTGTGTTACGTCTGTACTGCGCAACTACATGAGCGAAATACAAGGTATATTGCATTACGGGGTTGTGTACTAGGAAATCCAAGCGAAATTTTAACATGAGAGAGATGCGCGGCTTAGGAATTTCAACGATATAGAGCATAATGATGGATATAGATTCTGATCTGTTATCCGACGTTAGTTAACTGGGGAACACTAAAATACCAGAAACATAAAATTGTTGCTTCAGAAAAATGATTTAATAAATAAACAGAAGTTGTTTATCGTTAATATGATGTTTATTATATTAATATTCATATCGTTTATATTACATACACATATACAATGACATTCATACATGATTATCATACATCTCATGTACTTGATTTGTATTCTATTTTATAATTGAATAGATTATAAGTATGAACATGTTTACATAATGTGTGGCGGGTTCGTGTTTAGTATATAATGTTCTTCTTTAATTTATCATCGCTGATAAATAATTATAAATTTTCTATTATTTCTTTTACAACTCGAAATTTCTTAAACACGATAACAGAAATCATTTATCATAAGGTTGACAAATTTCATCTAGATAATTCCTTTTCAGGGGATAAAAATTGATTTACAGTGATATTACTATTTCATACAAAATGTAAATGAATTTATCCATTTTTCTTTTCTCAACATTTACAAAATTATAGGCTTCACTTTGTGTATATCATAAAAATGTTCATTCCATTCAACCAAGTTTGTTAATCTAATTTTCACATAAAATGTTTTTTATTCTAAACGTAATTCTTTTCACTTTGACTACAATACTGTCGCTCGAAAAGCATTCACAAAAGGGCGATGATTGCGCTGAAGATTTTAAAATACAAAGTTAAATATTTGCCAATATTTGCCAAGTTAAATATCTGCGAATGTTATTTACACAGTTTTGCTTAACGGAACAATAAAATATATGAGTGCGTAGCGGCGTACGTACCCTAATCTTTATCTACATCTTGTTTCTATAATTATTATGTATATACCACTGTCTTAACAGTGTCTTTTTACACTTTACTATAAAATATAGAACACAAGTTTCTTTTCGGACTGAAATAACCGATTAAACCGCGACAGATTCTGTTACAAGATAAGATTTGTATCTGTGCGTAAGTAAAAAGTGGTTCAAAATGATCAGAAACTATTTTCATCGTAAGAAACGATAATCTTACAATAAGCGTACTCATCTCAAAGAATTTGAAATTACTCGTCGAAGTTAAAAGATGAAACTGAATATTTTCATTGAAATTGACCGATCGAAAAGCTTTGTTAATCTTGTAACAGGATGCAACAGTATCAAATTAAATTAGCTGTTAACAAAGAATGATTTGGACAACAAACGAATGTAACCTTATTCAATATAGCTGAATACTTGGATAGCAATGCGTTTCTAATGATGTTTCCTACCGGATGTTTTGTACACAAACGAAGTGCATTTTAATGTATGTTCGACAACGTATAACGTTTGAACGCTAAAGTATATATGAAATACAAGTTCACACGCTATTTGGCCATACCAAATTCAACAAGTTAGTCACACGCCTTTTGATGAGCTTGATAAGAGGAGCTAACGAGCTATTAAAAATTTGCCTTCTTTCCCTGTTCGGCGACACCATCCCGAAAACTTGGGACACAATTGGAGATTGGGCATCTGGGGTAACGGATCGGGATCCAACCTCTGTTGCGATTCGTACAAAAGCATGTGCTAAATCAAATTTCCGGCTCGTGATATATAAATATATAACTTTATAAATGCATATGGGATGGTATACATCTATATATCATCAGCTCTGGTCTACGCAAATCAAGAACCATGTGGCGCTACTAAAATATTTCCTTTCTTCAGCCTGGTTACTAGTTCTGTTCTCAACCCTTTTTAATTTTTTGCAGCCGGTTCGAATTTCAGTTTAGAGGTCTGAAAACAAAAAAGAATCATTAAAATATGATGCTTTCAAGAAATTGAAACAAAAGTAAAAGATTAATACAAAGTTACCATGTAAACGCCAACAATCAGACCAAAAAGACCAATAGCAGATCCGAAAATCTCAATGACAAGTACTTTGACAAAAAGGACTGAGTTGGCAGCATCTGCAATTGCTGCTCCAGATCCCACAACTCCTACTGCGATCCCGCAAAACAGGTTCACCATACCAACAGCCAGACCTGATCCGAACATCAAGTAACCAGAGAGCCAGTTACGTTGATTGCTCTCAGTGTATTTCTCGATAGGGTCGGCGGTGATGTTCACGAACTCAGTAGTAAGAACAATCGCGCAAATTAAACCGTAAATAGCTACGGCCTCGCAGAATATCACAGAAATTAAATTCTTTGTTTTAATACGAGGAGCTTTTACACCCGCACCAACTATGGATACTCCAGTGGTATGGATACCTCTAAAAATTCAATTAATAATATTTAAAAAATCATTCAATGTTACAACCTTCTATTTTATTGTTATTATTATTTTTGTCATTTAAATATTCGATTTTTCATTATTTTTTTTTTTTTACTTACAGAGCTGCTCCCACAACCGATAGCGATACAGCTAAACCGACACCTAATGAGGCCCATAAGTACGGTGTTGTTTGTTCCAAGAACCTGAAATTACACAACATCAATCAAACAATTTTCCATTTTTCGTTTTGTGACAGTAATCTCAAGTTTCAAAATAATCTTTTTTTCTCCAATGCTGCGATCACAATTTATCTACTTACACCTTTATATATAGTAAAAAACTTGAAAGAATCATAAATCTGGTTTTCCAAAAAATAAAAACAGAAAATAATACTTTATTTGTAAGTTGAAATGTCTTACCATGCAAAACTGACTCTTTCTCCCTTTCCAGTGAAGACATGATAGAGAACTGCAAAAATAAATAAATAATTATAATCTATATTCTGAAAACTTACCAATTTGTAATTATTCCTATCTTGAATTTTCTGGGAAAAATTGATACCGACTAAGAACCCTCTTCTTATTGACAAAAATCATTACCAGACATTTGTCAAGACCTGCGCTCATATTTGTGACGAATATCATGTAGAATCGAACCAAAAGAAATGTGAGATGAAATGAAAAAAAAAAAAAATGAAAACGAAAATCAATTGAATGATAAAATAGTTAACGTACCTAAAACAAGAGTGGCAAATGAGGCGGTGCCTACAAAAGTGCCTGCCAAGATGTGCCTCAGGTTCACCATTGTGATGATCTTAGCATTAATGTACAACCAAGAAAAGGGCAGAAGCTGTGATCTAATCGACGCAACTCGAATTACCAGGTGCTACACTGTGGTAACTACTAAAAAAAGTAGCACCCTTGTCTATGAATTTTTACACAAATTAACTCAACTACACAACTGTCCTCGGTCTTGCAGAACATTTGGAGCAAACTGAAGTTAGCCACAAATTGACGTCGCTCGTGACGTCTCGTGATCAAAGCTCGAACTGCGATATATCGAATGACGTCACGTGATGGCAATTCAAATCAAATTCTTCTTGGAACTTTTTAAAAACACACTTTGATAATAACACATAGTCATTACAGTCAACAAAAAAACTTAGATTTCAAAATATTAAAATAAGTGATTTAGACCTGACAACAGCAGTAAGAAATGGTAATTTGTTTCATTTTCATTATAACTATAATAATAGTGCATTAATACAAACAATTGTCGCAATCATATTAATTTTCTGAAATGATGAATTGTGTATTCAAACAACATATTTTATTTGAAAAAAATATTATGCTGATTAATTTCTGACTTCTAAAAATGTACAGTTTTTTAAATATATCTTTTTTTGTAATTTTCTTTTTAATTTGTCCAGGCTCGTACTTTTTCAACTATGAAACTGTATAACAAAATCTTGATGATCTACAATGGCGAGGATTTTCAAAGTGATCCGTCGAATAATTATCATCATCGTGAGAGACCATTTCTTTCAAAATTTGTGCAGAGGCTTAGCAGGCAGAAGAGACAAATGTCAGTGATAAAAATATAAATAATATTAATTTAGATATTCACATAACCAACAATTTTATTTTATAAATGACATATATGTCTTAATAATTAAATTGCAATATATATACATATATATCGGCTATTTATGTGGTATCAATATATAGCTTCATATAATGTTATAAAAATAAATTTTTATTTACAGACGGCCATATATGGGACATTTATTTTTATATGTTTTATAGATGGTTATTATACATACAATGTCATGGGTCGTAAATGTCAAAATTCTTAAAAACTGTAAAACGAAAATTATATTTAAAAGAACTTTGAATTTCTGATATATAATAAAATAATAAAAAATAGGGATCGCTTAAATCTAAAATATTATAAAACACTTATAGATATATTTCATCCAGAGATCAGAAGCGCATTCTTGTGAATCGAGCCTGCCAAACATTGTCTGAACCAAAATCCATAAACTTCAAAGACATGATCTTGACGATACTGGTGATGATAGCAGCATTCTTTGTCTACTACTATCAGTTCAATTTGTTATTTGTATTTTGATTTATTTCTTTCTATTATTTATTTATTTTCTGTAACTATTCATTATTTGTTATGATATTTCTATTTTGCATTATGTATTATTTATTTGCAACTTTCGCCAAAAAATTATATATATCACTATAGCGTGAAAAAAAACTTTGTGTATAAAACACTACCAAAATTTAAAATTAATTATTTGTGACTTTTTGTCTCATGATTTATTGAAAAAATTGTAATAAATATTTGTTTAAATAAGTCAACAATAAAAAATATGCTCAGAACAATTAATGTATAAAAATTGAAAACGTTATCATATATATCATTACATCTGACTCGTTTATGCTATTGTTAATAAAGTTAAAAAAACAACTAAACTTCATTTGTTAATAAAATATAACTCAACAACTTAATTTACATTGAAAGAATTCAAAATGGATTAGATTCATTTTTGATAATTTAATTTTTGATCACTCGAATGTTCGTTTGATTGCAAATTCAATTAAAAAATCCGTATAATGGTGATAATAAAAAATGTATCCAATGAAGTTACAAGATAAACTATAATATTCATTAAAAAAATGTCCGACTTAGATAGATGGAAAAAAAAGTGTCCAATATTTTGGTACCCTTGAAATTTCAAAAAAAATTTGAAATCTGTTTAATATATCACTTAAAGAGGAAATAAAAATATAATGCAAAGCTCTTTTCTAGTACCCAGCCAAAAATGTCATTTAAAAGATAATAAATTAAAACATTATCCGGAGGATTCAAGAGTAAGACATCCTGTTCCTTTCCCGCATACATAAATATCAAACTAAATTACGTAATCAACAAAGAGCCGGGAGAAAAATGAAAATCCTTGCGGCCCTCGGCGAGTGAGTCTGTTTTGTGTCATTTCTCCTTGTCTCTTTTTACACCCTCCTTTATCTCCTTGTCGGTGTTGCTTTCACGTACAAGAAGAAGCGATGTTTTCGAACTACGAGCGTTCTGGTAATTCATTATTCGTGAGTCGCTCGGACGGAGTACTTCGTAGTGAAGTTGCAATTTAGCCGCATGACGTAGAGTTCGGCTGAAAAATCGTAATCCATAAACTTTGTCTCTGACAATTTCTCGCCACCGAAAAAATGATTTTACCACCTAATCAGACCGAACAATAAGACTCAACTTTCGTCAGGCTATCAATTTCGCAGTTTTTCATTCCTATGACAAGAAAATTATGTGCAGTGAAAGAAAATTCTATCACCGACCCGAGATGACGACCAGATTATTTTTGACCGTTTTTGGAATCATTTTATTCATTTCTAAGGGCAAGTGATCTACATTTAATTTTTGCAGTTTTTAACATTAATTTTACTTTATTATTGTTTTTTTTTATCATTTTGTTTTAATTAAACCAATAGTAACACTCTCAATTTAATATTTTTTAAATTTTCCAATACAAATAAACAAATTTGTCATTTTTTTTTTAAATTCTGGTTAATTCTTTTTTGCCTCAGTTTAAATTAATGTGAATAAAGGGAATTAAGTTTTTTGGACAAATTGAAATATGAGATTTTTTGTATTATGATTCATAATGATTTATATATCATCATCATATAAAAAGTTAACGATAGAATATAAGTTGGCACAAAGTTGACCTCAACAGGAAAGAATACATTGAAAGGTCCGCATTACCATACGAAAAGTTTTAAATCTTCCCGCACGAGGACATAATTGTAACGTCGAAGCTACCTGCTTTATTGTGCTCGCGATCATCCCATAAAAATAAAATTGAGATGAAAAATAACTATTTATCATATTCGTCAGAGACTCGTGGCCATTAACGTAATGGTGCATTAATTTCGACCCGATCGTTTATGAATAAATACGAACACAGTCAGAGATAAAAAGTCGCATGAATTTCGCGTTAATTGAACAAAGTGTATAGTGGCGTTGCGCGTGTTTTTGTTTGTAAATTGATCTATAAAGTAAATTAAAAATTTCATTGTGTAAAGTAGTGTAATGCGCGAGATCCTAATGAAATAATAGCCAAGCAATTACATTTCTCGTGAATTCGCAGATAAAATTTATCGTTATTTGAGGACGTTGAAAATACGTCCTACATTTTGATCAGTAATAAAAAACAAAGAAAATGTTCAATTGATTAACCAATACATTGCTTTCATTGTTTTAAATACATTTTTACTGAAAGTTGGAGAACGAATTTCTGATTAAAAAAGCTCATGATTGGGGAAAAAAAAAAAAAAAAATTTTGCTGCCGGTTGAAAAATGAAAATTTAATAGCTAGAGTGCTTTCGTCGAGAAATTTTCAAAAATGTGCTAATGTCCAATTTGTGCGAATTTGCAGTTTCGCATAGAAAGCGCTGTAACTCGATTATTTGCGATTTTCCCATTCGATCGGATCGTTAATAGCGACACTCGTTGCGCATTAAAAAATGAACCGACATAAAAGCGCCTCCTCTGTCAATGAAAATCTGTAATGTCATCTGGTTCATTACAATAAGCGTGTGCTTTCGCGCTGATTAATACAAACGCCTGGATCATGACCTTGTGTCTATAAATTTTCAGGATAATGTTTCTGCTCTCTTTTGATATCAGAATGATAGATCGCCTCACAACGACCCAATTTCTCACCAACGTCATTTATTCGCCAGCTATACATTTTTTAATGACACATTTGTTTGTCCGTTCTGTGAATAATTTTAAACTCCAAAAAAACGGTGTCAACAATTTGTAAAAAACGAAATTCATAGAACCAAATCAATTAATTGTATGCAAATGAAATGGCAGGTAAAAATGTTATTCTAAAAAGTGTATTGTGATTGGAAATTTTCGTCGTGGCCTCTTTTTCGAAGCATATATTAATTTTCGTGTAACAGGTGCAAAATGTCTTTCTTTTGTTCAACTAATGAAACATAAGTTTCATTAAGAAACAAGTTTATTTATAACAAAAAATTGAGGGGAATATTAATTTTCGCGTTCGTTTTATTTCTTGAATAAATTTTAATTGGAAAGGTATTTGAAATTTTCAGTTACTGAAGCGGAGAGTGTTGTCAAAAAATGCTGCGACATGGGTACAAATTGGGCTTCCGAAGGCTTGGAGTGCAGCAAATTTTCTGGCCCGGTTCCAGGAATCCCGAAGCTGCAGCAACCCAGTTGCATGAAAGCCGTGGATCTTTGCTGTTTGACGTCTCATCGAGATAAGATGTGCGAAAAGGGCAAGAGCGATGCTAGAAACGGTGCGAACTGCGCCGAGGTCACATCCAATAATGTCGCCGACGCGGAGGGTCACAGGAAAGCTTGCTGCGAGGGCTGTCAACTAGGTATATCACACGATTAAATACATTTTAAATTAACATCATTTAATTGTTTCAAACTATTTTCGTTTATGTAAAATCGATTTGTTTCATCTTTTTTTTCTTTATCCAGGCATGTCTGTGGCTGAAAATAAGGACTGCAGTCTATCGTTTTCGTTCGGTGAACCACTGGATTTGGCCTTCAAAGATTGTTGCTTAAATCCCACTGCAAACGTCACAACGCCCAGTAGTAAATCCACAACTTCATCTATCGCAACGACAAGCAAGTCTTTGACAACTGAAAGTGATGATTTTGATGATATTTTTAAAGAAGATACTGCAAATCCTACAGACTCTACACAAGGTACCTATCAAATTTAACAAACAAAACTTTTTAAAGCTGTATATATTTACATACAGGCTCAAAATAATTTCAAACTTAACTTTTAAATTCTCTTTCACTATTTTAAAATATTTAAATTTCCTCTGACTAAAAAAATATTAAATATATTTTGTACAAAATAACGTATAAAACTGTTCGAATTAATAATAAAATATTTGGATAGTGTATTTGTGATTACTTTTTTATGACATGTATAATAATTAATTGAATTTTTCATTTTCAAGGACTGAATTTGTGCGAAATTATGAAAGGACTCTTATGCTCGCACACCTGTGTACCTACAAAAGATTCGTTTTACTGTGCCTGTCCAGAAAACCATACACTTCTCGATGATAAAAAAACTTGTAAAAATAATCAACCCGTTGACAGGTTTGTGTGAATTTTCAAATTTAAAATCAATAAAACAAGGTTCTTTTTTTTGGAATTTTTTTTTTAATTTGTAATTTGTTTTCAATCTTTTGTGCATGTATGAATTTTTTCTAAAGATTTTATATAGAAGATCATTCAAAAATAGATACTATTGGTTTAGGTGCAAGACTAACGAAAATCCGTGTGAGCAGATTTGTAAAGACAACGGAGAAACTTTAGATTGTAGCTGCAACGATGGTTTCAAATTGACAGCCAATAATCGAACATGTGAGCCACGAACTGATCGAAACACCAGGACGACCACGGTTTATCAGAACAAAGATCCTGCATTAAAGTGTCCTTTGGGATATCGGTTTAATGTCATGGCTAACAGATGCGACGGTACGTCTCAACATTTTAAACGTTTCCCATTTTTTTTATCCCAATTCTAAACTTATAAACATCAACTTTTTATATCATTCTTTTCATTTGATATATTATTTTTTAATTAACATTCAACTTGTAATTTACAAACCCATCGTTTAAAAACATGGTTCCTCGTCTAGACGTTCGTAATAAAAATGTTAATTCTTGATACTAAAATAATATAAGATTTTTGTAGATATTGACGAGTGTGCAGACAACACCTACAATTGTGGAAACGAGACTTGTTACAATCAGCCCGGAGGGTACATCTGTGCGAAAACTCCTCAGCCAATCACAGGTTCGCCGACTTCAAGTGTGTCTTTGATAACAAGCACCGTAACTTATGCGAACAACTGCACAGCAGGATACAAGTACGGATTTTTATTTTTCAGTTAAAAAAATAATTTTAATTAACTCAGTTAATTTAATTCGAATGATGATCTTATAGGTCAGACAATTATGGCAACTGCATTGATATCGATGAGTGCAAGGAACACGAAGAAACATGCGACAGTTATGAAGATTGTGTCAATACCGTCGGGAGCTTCGTGTGCAACTGCAAGAAGGGTTTTCAGAGAGAAAACTTAACAACTGCATGTGTGGACATCAACGAGTGTCTGACAAACCAGAACGACTGTTTGGATTACCAACGTTGTGACAACACTATTGGTATAAAAACAGCAAATAAACATTTATACAATAATTGATCAAAAGTATTTTCCTTTGTCGATCGAAAACAGATTTATGATTTGCATAATCCCTCACAGGTGGATATACCTGCGTTCGTTTCCTCCCCTGTGGGACCGGTTATACACTAAATGCTGCCTCTGAGATTTGCGAGGATGACAATGAATGCGCTTTGGGCACACATGACTGTGGGGAAGGCTATTATTGTAAAAACACCCTTGGCTCCTACAGGTGTGTTCGTAATAAAACAAGTTCCAGGACTACTACTGCCTATCCCTTTACTACAAGGATCACACCGAGAATAGCGACCAGACCTTTAACAACTGCCCGAACCACAACGACGATTAGCAGGCCAACCACCATGGCAACCACCACAACCAGAAAGACCACCACGAGTACAACAACCACGACTCAAAAATCTACAACCACAACTAAAAGACCTACTACCACTACGACAACTAAAAAGACTACAACCACCACTAGGACCCCAACCACGACTACTACTAGAAGGTCAACTAGTCGTCCAACTAGTAGACCAACTAGTAGACCAACTACGGTGTCTACAACTACTGTAGGAACTTCAACAGAGAACAGTCTTGCAGTCACTCCATTGTAATTTGATATTATTTTATTTAAAAAAAAAAATTATTTGAATAAGATTTTTTATTAAAAATAATGAATGATGAAATTCAGGCGCACTTGTCCTCGTGGGTTCGAACTGAAATCAAGCGGCCAGTGTATGGACGTGGATGAATGTACGAAAATGGCTAGACCCTGTCCACGGGGCGGAAGATGTATTAACGTTATTGGATCTTATAAGTGTCAGATGCCAACTACATACCTTTGTGGAAACGGGTATACTTATGACTCAAGGGTGAACCGGTGCATTGACATTGACGAATGCGCCGAAGGCACCCACGAGTGTGAACAAAATCAGACGTGCCAAAACCAGCAGGGTGGTTACTTGTGTGTCTGTCCAAATGGTAGAATCTGTTATCTTAATATTATTAATTAATTCAAATTGTGTTATTAATTAATTATAATTAATTAAATGAGTTTTGGTTGGTTTTTTTCAGGTCATACTATTAAGGATAGGAAATGCGTGGATATCGATGAGTGCACTTTGTACGAGGGTCAGATATGCGGCTCAAACGCCAAGTGCGAAAACAAAATTGGCACCTACCTCTGCCACTGTAATGCTGGATTCAAAAACAACAATGGCAAAGGCGCCTGTCAGGACGTGGACGAATGTGAGAACAATCCGAATTTGTGTCAGCACATGTGTATAAATACCTGGGGCAGCTACAGGTGCACTTGCAAATCTGGATTCAGACTCAATCCGGACAACAACACCTGCGTCGATATCGACGAATGTAAAGAATTCGCGGACAACTATCTATGTATTGGAATTTGTGATAATACTCCTGGTAGTTATTCCTGTGTCTGTCCTCGAGGATATAGATTGGGATCTGATGGAAGAACTTGTCAAGGTTTGTCAATGATTAATAAATAATAATAAAAAAAAATTGAACGAGTAAAACAATCGAAATGATTTGTTTTAGATATTGACGAATGTTCCAATGGTAATCCTTGCAAAAACTCAGGCGAAATGTGCCAAAACACACGTGGAGGTTACAGGTGTAACAGAATAAATTGCCCTCCAGGTTATTCCTTGGATAGCCAGAAGAAAAAGTTAGTACAATATCAAAACCTTAAAAAAAATGTTTGTCGTAACGAAAAAATAGACGTTTGAAAAATATTTATTTAAAATAATCGTTATTTTAATTCTAGCCGGTGTGTGAGAACGACAAGATTTTGCAACATGAATGATTTTAAGTGTATTAGATCTCCGTCTCATTACTCTTACAACTTTATAACATTTGTAAGCATGCTCCCGATCCCAGCTTCGGGAGAGCTGGAACTTTTCACGATGCGCGGAGGTCACCTTCCAACATCGACCATCCAATTTACTATGGCATTCGTGGAAGCGAGATCACCTCCAGATGTCGTTCGAGCGACGGAATCGTGTTTCGCACTACACCGAAGTGCCACCCAAGTGGTTCTTGTGCTCACCAAAAGTATTGCTGGTCCGCAGGAGATCGAGCTAGAACTCAACATGGAAATATACAGCGACAACGTCTTCTCAGGCAGTGCAGTCGCAAAGATATTCATTTTTGTATCACAGTATGAATTTTAAGTTTAAGGTTTTTTTTGTACATTTCAATAATGATGTGACATCCGATGATTTTTCTTTTTCAATAAGTATTTTAAGTTTTGCAAATAAGCACAGCCGACTTTGTACATCCTTGACTTAGATTAAGAATACAAATGTGATGTAAGAAATGAAAGAAATAGAAAAAAACTTTTGAAAGCAGATGTTTTTGGCGAATTAAACTAAATGAACCTTGGTAAAATTAACTTTATTTGCACTCGTCAATTTTTAATAATTTATATTTATTATTATCTAATTGGAATGCGGTTCTACACTGTAATGGGTACAATATGTAAAACTACATATTACAATATTTATATTTATGCTTTGTTTTTTTCTATATATCTTTTGAAACGACGTGCATGAACGCCCTGCTTCATATATTTATATATCATTTTATATATTTGTGTTCTCAAAAACACTTGAACCGGGATGAGTTTTGATTAGATTAGATTAGCACTATATTTATGTTTTCTTATACTCTTTTGTATATTTAATATTTATATATGTGTTGATTATTTACAAATGTACAGGTCGAATTCAGCTCGTTTGATAACGAGCAACCAATCAGTTGCATCGAGCTCTTTTTTTTACTCGGATTCACATTGCTATCAAACCATTAAATTCCGTGACAATTAATGATTCTCTACATAGAAACACATACGCTATTGTCTTATCAGCTAATGTGTCCTTTTTACAAGGCTTTTTGTCTCGATTGATCCAAGTACTATCAATAATCATGAAAAAAAAAAAAAAAAAAAAAAACGCAGTTGCATGCGCATGGCATTTTGTAATATCAGCCTCCCAAAAGCTATAATTTATAAAAAAAAACACCTTAATTTGTTATATAAAAAGAAAGTTAGCACAAAATGCAAAGTTACAAACGCTCATTTATGTAAAAATAAAAGAATTCAAATCAAATGAACAAGTGAAAAGTTTTATAAACAAACTCAAAGTTTATAAACAATCGTACAAAATGATTGTATTTGCATCGATGTTACTAATTGCACTGCGCATGCTTAATGGAAGAATTGTATGTACGAAGGCATAAAAATATAAGCAACGTTAGTGTTTCGTATGGGAAAGAACGTACAAGAATTTGGTCTTAGGTACGAACGTAGCTGCCGCTACATTTAGAGGAACAATTTTTTGTTTCGCAAGCGCGCCTTTCCAAATGATAACAATACTTTTCAGATTTACTAAAATACGACAAACTCAATGACCAAGTTAATCTCACGGATACAATGAATGACAATTATTGAAAATTCAATAGTTCAATTTGGTGTCAATTTGGTGATCACGTTCTTGTGTTAGTTCGAACAGTTGACATTTGGCAAACTTTGTTATACACAGTTTGAGTTCGAAATCATTTTTGCAAAGTACTCTCCAAAGAAACGACTATATATAAGGTGTGAAGTACTTAAACCAGAGTAACTTAGATGCACGGGTATTACGAAAAATAATTCTCTACAATAAATAACATTAATATAAAGGTATTACATGTAAGCCACAAGAACTTATTTCGTTGACGTATCGTAGAGTCACTTTGTAGAATTTTCCTTCGCCTTTTGAAAAAACTTTTCCAAGATGGAAAAAAATCAGTTAATTTCAATAAAAAATTATTTAACAATTTGATAATGATGCGTCTTTTTTTTAAATTAACCATCTTGTCTTTAACGATATCAATATTTGTACACAAAAGAAACCGATCACTTTTTCACGCGCGTTTACATCATTTGGTTAAATATATACTGTTTGTCTTTCTTTCATTACTCACGAGATTATAATAAAGTATACACTGTCATTAATAATAATAGTTCAATTTTTAATTTCGCTCAAGCGGTGGCAAAATGTTACAACATTTTGAAGACAAAACGTCAATCTAAACTAGGGATTCATAAAAGAGGCATCTGGATGGGCAAAAGATTCTTGATCAGTCATCATGTGTATTGGATGAATGAAATACAAAAATTATCATTGCGCCGAACAAAAATGATATTAAATAAAGTGTTTGTAAGTATCAGGGAACAGCTCCATCTGGCGGCTGAACTAATCTGAACGATGAAATGTTATAATAGAAAGTGCATATTAATTTCGCATGTCTGTTTGCCTTCAAAATTGCTTTGAATGTAAAATAATTCACGACTCTCGTGTTTCTCGTTTCTTGTTTTGTTGCTGCTCATTCGTTACAATGGCATTAACAAAAAGCATTATCCTCGTTTTTTAAAGCAAGCGCGTCTTCATACTTAAAAGTAGTGCCTTATTGATATTGATGTATTCTTATACCAAAGGTAGACTACATTTACACTTAAAATTATATGTACATATTCACATAAAATAGTTGATATTATTTTTATTGTTAGATTCAAACATGAATGTTTGATGAGAAAAAGTTAATCCAAGTATCAACAAAATTTGCTTGACATTTCCGTACGTGAAGTTGTATATTTTTAATTATTCGTAAATATAATTCATAGATTCCACGCATAAATAATTTTACAATTACGATAATCATGATGCACATTTGTGACTACTCTGAAATAATTTGATTTTTTATTTACAGCCAATATACAATCTATTTACAGTGTCAATAAAATTTGAATTGGAGTCTTGATAGATCTATCAGAAAAAATTCATCATTTTTTGTTTCCTTTTTTTTTTTGCAATCTATTGTTTAGTTTGGATCAACATAAAATTTGTAATTGTTTGCAATATAAAAAAAAATAATTAGTTTGATAACATAAATTGAACAAGATTTATTTTCACAATTTTAAAATTGCATTGACACCTTTCGTTTGTCATGATATTTTCCCAGTATTAATCTATCGCGTAATTTATAAAGGTACTATCAGCTACAACTTTTTACGTGGAGTAAATATAGCTGTAATGAAAATGCCACTCTTTATAATTTTTATATCATCTGATCACTAAACATGTATTATTCACAGTTTATTATTTTTACATTATCAATATATTTATGATAGACACTATTTAATTTTATAAATCTGCATTACAAATAATATATTTACAGTGGTAAAATATTATTAACTCTGTAGATCTGCATACGTAGTTTTAAAAAAATACCAATTGATGTAAATAACTCTTTGTGAATTATATAATTAATTTTGTTAATTTTGACTAGAATTTATATAAAAAAAATATTAAAAGAAATGTTCGCCAGAGGTTACATTTAAATGAAGTTGTACGTTGGTTCATCTCGTTTTCAAATAACTGGTTCAAATAATATCAACTATTTTGATATTTAATCGTAAATTACGAAAATATCTTATCACTTTATTATAAATTTAATTATAATAATAATCAATACAGTATTAATTGAACCATGTCGATTTCACTCGGTATTTGTCTTGTCGAAAGGAAGGGCACTGCGAAATTAACAGCTTGAACTTTTGCATTGAACTAAAATACTTGGTCTGTTCAAGTTGGGTTGTACAAAAGTTCACCACATTGACGATATCCTAAAACCATAATTGGATCAAAGTCATTATGAACACTACTCAAACGTAGCGCACAATTCCTTTAATCATTATGTCGAGCTAGTCGAAATTGTGCACAGTACATGTGATCATTGGCAACGGCTTGACACAAGCTGTCGGATTCCAGGTTGCGAGCAGAAAATAATTGTCTGTTGACCAAAGTAACTCGAATTAAAATCCGCTCGCACTTAAGGCACTATAAACACTTTGAAGCCCGCCCGATCTATTTCGATCGGGCAACTTTTACTTCAATTCCACTCGTTCGTCAGAATTTTATTCACTTGAATAAAATTTGATTTGACAGTTGAACATTCTCAACTTGAAACGAAGTTTCTATTTTGAAAATAATACCGGCATCTCACTGCGCGAGAAACATTATTCAGATCAAATTGTTCTTTTACAAATTCATGTAGAATTATATTTATAGTATCTAGCACCTCCGTTTTGTTTTTATCCATTTATCAATTTGCAATTCTTATTTAATATTATTGGCGGTAAATTATCAACATGCACTGTTTGCAAAATTTCATCACCCATGGATATATATTTTGTTCGCGTAATTGGGTTGAAATTAGGCACCAACTTTCATTGGTTCGTCCAAGTTTTTGTCGACTCTCGGTTAGCCGTTGTTTCACTATAGACATTCATTATTTGTACAAAAAGTCTACAAACTAAGCATAAGTTTTTTAATGAGAAAAATAATACTTATTTACATAAACATCTTTTTAGGATTGCGGTCATTGAAAATATATAATTTATAATATGAAAAATAATCTATTATGAGAATAACATAACTGGATAACGTAAGATTTTATCAAACGTACAGTGCATCTGGATAAATAAAATATATTAATGTGAATAAACATATACAAGAGCATGTAGAACAATAAATAAATATAAATAATTCGATTGTCAGAATAAAGGATAATTCATAATCAAAATTACTTTTTGGTTTAGTTCAATTTGATAGTGAACTGATCAACGCATTACAATTTCGCATTGCAAATGAAACATGGAAAGGTCTCTCAGTCACAATTGCAACATAACTTGAAACTTAATACATCTCTACGTTTCTTTACGATGAAACGTAATTTGACGAAAAATCACAATTTCATTAACCATGAATGGCTTTTCCAAGAGTCGCTAAAAACCCGGGCATCGAAGTTGTTCATTACAATAAATAAATACTCATTCTCTATGCGGTGAAAAAAAAAAAAAAAAACGAACAAACAAACAAAAAAGAAAGGAAACTACAAGCAAGACTTACGCACGATCGATACAAAATTGTAATTGTAAACGTTATTGATAATTCGTAATGCGTCGTAACGACTGAAATTATGTACGTGTGCAAGCGCCGTGTACCTTAACGAAAAAGTTAGCAGTCCTCTGTTTTTGCTGGTTCTCTCTCAGTCGAATTTTCCGCGTCGTTGGACGCAACAGCAGTCAGTTGATCGTCCACCCTCGGTCGCTTGGACTCCTTCTTCTCAGACTCGCTGGATTTGCGTTTGTGAGATGACGAACTCGACGAGTGTTTCCTCTCTTTCGATGGTTTATCCTTGTCCTTCCTGAATTTGCCCTTGGAATCGCCGTCCGAACTTGACGATGAGGAAGATTTGTTGCCTTCGCTTCTTTTGGCTTTGTCGCTCTCGTGATATCTTCGGTGATGCTTCTTGTGGTCACTGTGATCACGACGGTCTCTGTCTCGGTGGTCCTTCCGCTTCCTGTTTCTGTCGTCCTTTTTTGATCGCTTTGAATCTGGGGAGGAGGTGCACGTGCTTTTGAATTCACCGCCGCTGTCAACGGACGGCAAAGACGAGGACGCAGGAGACAAAAGGACCGACGAATTCTTAGTCTCCTCGTCTTTTGTCTGCTCGTCCTTTTCCCCTCGCTTTTCCTTGGATTCATCTTCGGCCATCTCCACGAGCGCCTTCACGGCATTGTCAGTGGCGCACTCTAGTTTCAGTACAAAGCTCGACGTGGTTTCGCTCTCCAGAAATCTGAAGCACTGTTCAACCTTGGTTTTGTCATCAACAAAGAGTTTCTCCGCAATCTCGAGGCTTTCTCTTTTGATCCTTTCAAGGGCGTCTTTAGAGGCAAGCGTCACCCCATCCCTCAGAGACTTACAGACTTCATCGACGTCAGTCTTCGATTTATAAATCGCAATCTCCAGCGCCTTGTCGACGACCTCCGTCGCATAAGAACGACCGGCATTCTGTCGGCTGGCAATCATCTCGCTGTCCACCAATTTCACCTCCTCCGAAGTCTCCTCCTCCTTCTTCCTCTCGGGCTCGCGCTTCTTCTTATCGTCCATCAGGTACCTCGACGACGAGCTTGACGACTTTTTTCTCTCGTCGCTCCGACGTCGTTCATTGTGTTTTCGATTGTGCGACCTACGGCTGTCCTTTTTGTCATTCGTACGCTTCGATTCGCCGCTCTTTTTGCTGGTCGATGACACTTTCTTCGAGTCATCGTCCTTTGCCGAAAATGACGCCGCCGGTCGGTCTTTTCGTTGGCTCTCCTTGCGCTTGCCGTGATGGTCGGACTTTTTCAAATTTCCCTGGTATTCTGCCGCTCTCTCCTTCGCTTTCTTCTCTTCTAGAGTATCAGCCGTAATTTTCTCATCAAACCGTTGTCGATCGGTGTTTTCTTTCTGCTCGTCGGCAATATTTGCAATCGGTCGCTTCTTCTCCTTGTAATGATACTGGACAGTTGTCGACTCGTTCAGCGGCCGAGTGACTTTCATGTTCGTGCCACATTGATCAGGATAGTACTGCTTCAGTCGCACATGCCATGCGATACTCGACACAGCCGAGACCGTACGAAACTGATGAATTATGTTTCGTGGCAAAAAATAAATGTCGTTATCGTAAAGATTGATCCGAGCATACTTGATCCCCTGACGTCGAAGTTGGTTCAGTTTCGCGTCCTCCACCCACTGAACACATTGAGAAATCGGAGGCTCGTGCAAATCTAATTGCAACTTTTCAACCAACTCGGTAAAGTCGCCCGCGTAAAAAGCCACAACATCTTTCGTGATTCGGTTATGCTCGTAATTTGTACCGCCGTGGATGGCTTTTAAAACGCCAACCGCCGCGGTGGTCATGCGGTCCAGGCCGTGGCCCACGTGGTCCGCGTGAGCCCGAGTTCTGTCTTCAAACATATACTCTCTAGCCTCACTCAGACGGGGCAAGTACTGCAGATTTCTTAACTCATTGATGCCCGTTCGCCGTCGCTTGCAGGGACTTTTGTTGATGTCCGCTGTAGGCACTAACTGCTCGCCTGGCCGAATCCACAGAATCGGACCGTCGTTTGATTCTTGTGGACTTTCCATTTTCACAGCAGATAACGGACCCCAGGGCATTGTCTAGAAAATTAAAAGTATAACATTTTTTAAATACCAATATTACAATAACATTTAAAATGTAAATTTAATGATTTGCAATGTTCTAATTACCGCTTTCAAGAAAGGATTTTCTTCCAGTCTTCTAAGCAGATCGGGAAAGTATCCTCCGACCTCCTCGTGAACTGTACCGACAAGACTGATCTGATGCAGTGGACCGTATCGAACGGTGCCATTGTTATATGTTTTGCAAACTTGTTCTTTGTACTGCAGCATCGTCGTTGTTTCTATATCATTGTGCCTGCCGAGAACACCGTTTTTCACTGTCAGTGAAGGGTAATTCAGCGCCATGTAGTCCAACAAATCTGGAAGATACGTCGCTGCGTTGTGTACAATACCCATTACGTGATAAGCATTTCCGTTCTCGTCTTCGCCAAAGACAACCTGCCAAATAAAAACGACCATTAATTCATCATTCGAATCGTAAACGTTTTCTTTTCCACGAACATAATACCACCAGATTGCATACCTTAAAGTACTCCTGAACCAATTCCTCCATCTGTTCACTATTCAACGAATCAATCTCATCCTGATACATGTGAACAACGGTGGCTCCTCCGTTTGGATACGTTTCTATGTGAATTAAATCTTTGTACTTCAAACTCTGCAACGATTGGCACTTGGTCATCATTTTGTCAAGAGTTTTCACGTTCTTTGTCTGCAAGTTTATCCTCAGATTGTCAATCGTGCTCTTCTGTGGAGTTTTGTGGTGTGACGGAACACGATCATTTTTGTCTCTCCTGCACTGCACTCCAATGCTCGCCCGTTTAATTTTCCGACGTTCGTAACAGCGCGTGCAGTGGCGCCTTTCGCTGTGTTCCTTGCGTCTGTCTTTTGAATTGGACTCACGCGAATGCGTCTTGCTCTCGCTCTTCACCAAACTTTTGTCATCCTTCAACTCCTTCGGCTCGCTTTTTATTTCCACATCAATCTCCTGCTTGATCTCAGTCTCTTTCACCGGCTCTTCTACGGACTCTACACCCTGACATGTAGTCGCACTTTTAAACAACACGTCCGTGCAAGAAGGAACAATCTTCGTCTCAGGTGGTGGTTGCGATTGATCTGCAGCTTCTATTGATAACGTCAAATTTCGAACGACCGAGGATACGTGACTGGTGCTGCTGATCGTCGTCGAGGTCGTTGGAGTCATCGAGCTGGTGCTCGTCAGAGCCGTGTTCCCCGGATACACCATGTCCACTGGCATTGGCGGATAGTCCGGACTCTTTGGATTCGCTGGACACTTCTCACTGCTTTGCGGTGTCTCTGCCAGTCGTGGAGTTTCACTACGTACGTTGCCTAGATTTTTCGTTGTCGAGGGCACCAGTGGCGAGCGCATTGCGGTTTCGTTACTCTGAATCACTCCAGTCTGTAAAAACAAACTTTTTTAACAAAACATTCGGTTTTTTATATTGAGTAACGAGCTATTGTGAAAGGAGAGTTCAACCTTTTGGAATCAATTTTTATACTCGTGATTGCACAATTTATCAATGAAAATGGGGGATACACAAAATTTTACTCACGTGAATAGGATAATGCGGCGTGTCTTGAATGCACTGCGAACTTCCAGTTTCTGAAATTGCAAACTGCAATTGATCTATAACATAAAAATCAATTTTTTAGAAATCTGAGATAAAGTAAAAATACATGTATATATAATGACAAAATGTTTTTCGATGCTTTTCTTTGTTTTCTGTTGCCAACATCTATCTAAGACAAAAATACAAACTTTAACTTAAAAAAAAAAACAGTTGAACGTTATGTATTGAACAAAGATTTTCAACTGACGAAAAAATAGATTTAACAAATATTTATAACAATAATAAAAATAATTGCTTTTTTATGATCTTACGCAATTGCAAAACGGATAATTTTAAAATCATAAAAATGAACTTTTGCTATTGTGAAGAAATAAAATCTTTCATGTTCAAAGAATTAAGTTTAACTAAAAATATCTAAATTTTATTGATTATTCAAAAAAGTGTAAGTAAATTTCTTAAATATTAAAAACCCTTGTCAGAAGAAAGTTCATATTGAGTAATATTATTTGTATATTCTTTATTTTATTAAAAACAAAATAAGAGTCTGAAAGAACGCCAGTTGAGTTTTGTGCGGTCAGTCACGTCCAACCGCGCAATAAACAATGTGACCCGAACCAACTTGAGCGTGTAAACAACATAAAAAACAAGTGACACTCAACAATTAACCACCTATTGAAAAAGGCATTAAAAAATTATTTAAAAAATCATCCAAAGAAATTCCCGCCAAATCGACCAAAAATGTCTGCAAAAACCCAAAATAAAACCCCCCCCAAAAAAAATTTTTTTTTTGGTCAATTAAAAAAATTAGAATTAAACCGCCCAGTATTGTTGTGCATGAAAATGTGGCTGCGTGACATTTGACCCGCGGAAATGAAAGCAGCTGGGAGATGCGGTAACGATTGTCGCGTCATTGTTATCGCAAATGTGGTTGTACCTGTGTGCTTGTTGTGCGCGAGAACTTTTTGGTCTTGTGGCTGGGTCGCCTCGACGTGAGAGGACATGTCGGCTGCGGCGTTCTGGGCGCGACTTGCAATGACGCTCGGACGAGCGAGCTCGTGCGCGTCGGCCATGAGTCTGGCCGGCGATTGCCGCTGGTCCGCGGGCGTCGCGACAACGCCGTCGTCCTCGTCGTCGGTCGCGGCTGGCTGTCGACGCGCGCGCTCCGCGCCGCTGCAGTTCTCTTGCTCGTACAAATACCGCAGGCACTCGTCCTCGCGCTCAATCCTGTCGCAGTGCTCGGAACTCTTCGCTGTCGCACAATCTGCACTATTTACATCGCACGATTCGTTTGACACAGCACTTAAAGCACTCTCGGATGCCATCTTGGATCCTACGCATGGTTTGGCACGGTTGCGCGCACTCATGTGTCAGAGTCAAGCCGCGACCGCCTCCGACCTCTCCTTCTATCTTGCGCCGTAGAGAGAGATATTGCGAGCCTCGAGAAGCGGAGGATTTTTGATTCTGACATCGCACGAGAAAGTGCTCCGCACCAATCATTGCCACCCCGCAATCGAGAACAATCGAATTGTTGTGGATAGCTTTTGAGTGTAGATGGCGCTTTTCCTTTTTTGGAGCATTTTGGAGATTTGCGAAAGAGAGAGAGGAGGAATGTCTTTGGAGCAATTTCATATGTTTTTAATAAAACACTCTAAGAAAAATTGTTCATTATTAATTTGATTTTGGCAAAAATAATGAGAAACGATGGTCATGAGAATATAGTATAATTCCGATCAGTTTTTCAAGCGAAACAAAAGCCAAAGTAAACAATAAGAAAGGTTAGTTGAATATTTGTAAACAATTGAGATACTTGCACTGTTTCTATTGCATTTTGTTTTGATAGTTAATCATGTTTGCTATGAAACAATTTATTAATAATATTATTCTTTTATTTTTAAGGTTTAAACATTTCCTGACACAATAAACTGTTCAAGATGTTTGCCTCTGAGAAAATGACAACTGTTGAATTGGATCCACAGTTTGTGCAAGCTGTGAAATTATTGCACTCGTCGAGTAAAGATTCTGCTGACCAACTGAGAAACCTTATTGACCAAGTTATACGTCAAAAATATGGGTCTTCTAAAATGTTATCCAATACCTTACCAAAAAAGGTATGAATCCTTACCATTCATTTATATCATTTGTAAATACATAAATTTTTACATAACGTTCTTTTAATTAAAGTTTATGGTGGAGGAAACGACAGTTGTTGAACACAGCAGCAGTAGCAGCAAAAAGAAAAGCTCAAGTTCAACCTCGTCTAAGCATTCCAGTAAATCCAGTAAGAGTGAGTCCCCCGTGACTATTCAGCATGAAGACGCTCCGGAAATTCTGCCACCGGATGATGCACTGGCTCTGGACGACCTGACATGTGTAATGTGCAAGGGAATGGACGTTAGCGCACGAAATCAATTGGTCGAATGTACCGAGTGCCATTCGCTTTATCACCAGGAGTGTCATGTTCCACATATCGCGGACTCACAGATTGATGTTCCTCGAAGTGTATGGTACTGCTCGAAATGTTCCAAAGATCCTCCGGTAATGAAACATGGAAATAATATATATGTACAGATATTATTTTTTAGTACATCTTGAAATTATTGACAACATTGTTTTCAGCCTGTCAAGGAAAAGGAGAGAACGTCACCCAGACCGACGTCGGAATCAAAGTCTTCATCAAAAGATTCTAAAAAGTCAAGCAAGAGCAAAACGTCGAAAAGCCAAAAATCTAGTTCTAAGAAAACTAAATAATTTTTGTGTTCCTGGTTGTTGTTTGAGTTAAAACTACACCGCCTTCGTATCAAATGTGTATAACGTTTTCTACATTAAAACTTTTTCTACACAAAATATGAGTATCACATTATGTGAGGTTAGCTTTTTTAGTGAAACAAAAATAATGTCATTTTTTATCCAAGATTTAAGATTTAGAATTATTTGATAGAATATATAAGAAAATGTTCTGTGAGTTTGAAATACATTAGATAAAAATTTTCATTGTATAAATGAGTATTTTATTATTTATCATCTATTTTTAGTATTTGAGATTTGAATAGAATATAATGTATTTTAGTTTGCCGTTTAAACAATCCCGCCAATTTTGTTTTCAAGGTTGGTATCTCCAGATTGAAAATGGAGGCCTGCGGTAGAATGATATCATGTTTTTTCGCTTCGCTTCAAGTCATGGATTAGTGCAAGAGAGTACCGATCGAACAAAACTGTATATTACAATGAGTAAGCAATTTCTGGAGAACAAGGTAAAACGCCAAAGAAAAGGCTCAGAGTTTCTACAGCAGGCTACAAAATTCGGTATCTTTCCGCGTGCTAAGGATTGAGATGGATCGTAAGCAAATGATGAAAATGGTAAGTCAAAAAGTCGGTAAATTATGTTAATACATCATGTCCTTATTTCAATGTTCTATCATGCCGCATCGAATTGTAAAATTTTTTTATCTTTGTTAGAGACATTATCAAAAATGAATCATTTCCTTATTCTAAAAATGACATTAAACGAAGCTATTTTTCATTTTGACATAATTATGTTTTTTTATTACCCAATTTTTCATAACATTTGACACTTTTATTTAATACATATGTTATTCTGTGAATAATGTTTTGTTTTCAAATTGATTGATTTTTTAATTTTGTAGGATCCTTTATCACCAGGACCTTGTTTGGAAATAACCGACGATGAGTTGGTTTCTATCGGCGTCCGCGATTTGAATCGACAGCTGAAACTGCGTGGATTGAACCGAGAGGAAATAGTACGGATGAAGCAACGTCGAAGGACGCTTAAAAATCGTGGCTATGCTGCTAGTTGTCGCATCAAACGTAACGAGCAGAAGGACGAGTTGGAAACTGAAAAGACGCAGGAGTACCGTGACATGGAAGTCATGTCTCACAGCAACAACTCAATGAGAGAAGAGATCAAGATCTGGCACAGCAAATACCAAGCTTTGAAAAAGTTTGCCCTACAAAATAAAATTCAAATACCACTAGAACTAGAAACACTATAATAATCAAATTGTAATTCTCCTGTGGGGTTCATGGTCTTGTTCCGTAGTGTCAGTGCATTTATTTCCTTTGAATTCTGAGTGTATCTTTAAAAATTAGTATTATGTTTCAGTATATAATCATTGAACATTTGTTATTCTACTACAAAGTGTAGTCTTTTAATGTCTCTGATAACAAGTTTTATAATTTACACACAAATAAAAACATTTAAATGTCACTTGGAATTTTGTGTACGAAATTATTAAGACAATACCAAATAATTTATAAATTATATAAGTTATCAATTATGATATAATTTATTCAGATTTATTTATACAAAATATAAATTGTTTAAATACTTTTCAAAATTTTACAGCTCGCAGCGCCATCGTGGCTAAAGTTCCAAGCAGTCTGTGTCAATTTCAAAATCAGTTAGAAAAGAAAGTTACTTGAAATTACTTGAAAAGTTGATTGAAATATTTTAAAACGATACTCATTTCTAACTAAATTCAACAATGTAGATCCAATGACAATCAATCTCTATTTCTGCGGTTTTATACTAATAAATCGAATTTTCTAGAATAATATTTTGAAGAAGAAAAACAATTTCCGAAACAGTAATAAACATTGTCAAACTGATTTGTGTTAATGATTTTTTTGAAGGAAACAATGTTTGTTTTGCAAAATGTTTGCAAAATTTGAGATTTAAAAATGAAAAACACTAATATGAGAGAAGTGTCGGTAAAAGGTTTGCGCGAGGTTCCGCAACGGCGCGTTGTGATCGCGCGCTCGCACGTTAAACGGCGAGTTTGGCTCGGCGGAAATCAAAATGGCGTTATGTATACGGTGTGCAACGCGCTTCGACTGAAATCCGAACCGATTGTACGTTGACACTAGTGGACCGATGTTGTGATTGTGCCGGCCAGCAGCGAGTCCCATCAGCGCGCTTCGAGGCCTCCTTGGCGTTGTTCGTGCGCGATCGTCCGCGCCGCGAAAACGAACGGCTTCGTCCGCGAGTCGAGGTCATTGCAGATCCCCGTCCGAATTCAATTGCCGAGCCACGAGCAGCTAGTCGCGCGCGGCATCGCACCGGAATCGCGACCTTTTGTATGCCGCAGCCGAAAACCAACAGCGGCCCGCCGGTTTCGTCCAACAGCAACCGAGGCCGTGACCTTTTAACCTCGTTCTCGCCAAGGTCCGAGTGCACCTGACTTCTAGCGGGGTAATTTTTCAACCGTTCGCCACGAATTTGGCAATTAGAGGCCGCTCATTCACCAATTTCGACGGTTTCGTTTTTAGTGACGCGCTCGAAAAGGTCCTGCGGAACGGAGCAGCGGTGACACTATTGCAATTATCGGCGTTTGACAGGTTCTCCGGCACGTTCGCTGGTTTGCCTAGTCCCAGAAATTTCGTTTCCACAAAAATCAAGTGCCCGGTTGTGTATACATGTTTGCCAGACAATTGTGTCGCGGTTGCTCCGGCCGTTTTTATGGATGAAAATTTGTTTGTGTTGATTTGAGGATTCGTCCATGTAAGATAATTAATGACACCTCGGATTTAGTTTTCGATCAATGGATTATTGATCGATTATTGATTTTTATTAATCAATTGTATCAACTTGCTGTAATTTGTCTTGTCTTTTACGAATAACAAAGTCATATCTTTTGCATTGGACCTGAACGTTATCTAATTGTTTGAAATGTCAACAAAATTTGTGTTTGGTTAAATCTTCTAACCGCCAGAATTAAGAACAGAAACCAGTTTTTTCATTCACTCATTTCAATTCGGTAATCATATTTTATACTCAACCACAGATTACATTCTTTATATTTATTACATCTTTTTAAATTAAATTATTAATATTTCATAATGAACTTCATTATATTCGCTTTCATGTGATTTTTGTTCGTTAAATACTTATTGCAAATAAATATTTTATTCCTTGCTAGACTGTAATAAACATTTCAAATTGCATAAAAAATTCACTTTACATTTTTTTTTCAATCCGTAACTCAATTGATGATTATCTTCATTTTTTCAAGTACGAAAACATGTCTGTGTATGACAAAAAAAAAACAAGTTTATAACCAGGCTAATGAAAATTAATGTTAGCATACAAATTTATCCACGCCGTGTGATTCTGGGTTCCATTTAAAAAATAAGTTATGAAATCAGTGACAAAATTAGCAACCACGTTTGATTACACATGCCACAATTTCGGCATATATAGATATTTTTTATATAATGTCAAATCATGACATTTTCGTAGACTTTTTTTCTGTTGGTTTCAAATAAAAAAAATTAACTCATAAATTCAGACATTCCTCGATAACAAAAATTCCAAGTAAATTGTTTTTAAAATAAATATTAAAAAGGCAAGTTATAAAAATCTGAATCTCAAATTGAAATCATGAATGAATTTTCCAATAAAATTAAATGCAAGGTGAAAACAATATGTCATCTAATTGGATGAATCAAAAATGTTTCATCTCCGTCCGACCTAATAAATAAACTTGTAAAAAAAGAGCCATGATAAATAAAACTGACGTACAAACACACGTAAGAATGTAGGTGTACTTACCTTGGAAATTTGATAGTGTGACGAGTGTGTAATGTTTCAGTTCTGGATCTGTGACTGTGATTGCGACAGGGATTACGTTGATAAAGGATCAGTTGAGGGAGATAAAATTAACGGAAAGACTGAACAATTGAAAAACAAAAACAACTATGCAAAAGATGTGCCTTGTGAAAATAAGTGTGACTTAGTTGACGCAGGCTGAATGCGGCTGTTCTCGGTGATGGTGTAACTTGACAATTTGTTTTTCGCCAATTACAGATATCTAGACAATGGCGCTCAACGTTAAAGACATGGACGGTTTCATGCCGCTGTTGTCCACGACGGACATCAAAAAGAAACTCCTCGTTGGCACTGCACTGTTGGATTACCTCAAGAATCCACACAACACCATAGAATGCCAGGATATCGGGATGTTCATCGACAACATCGTTCCCTGGCTGAGCAATGGAAACCCAAAGGTAAGACAAATTTGAATTTTAATAGAAGTTAAAAAAATACAAAAATTATGTCTTTATTAATCATAATTTCATTTCAGGTAGTTCGTTCAATTCGAATTCGTTAAAAGAAGGACCAGGTTATTTTTCCTGGTACCCTTGTAACTAGGGAAACTGAAGTAAATAAGCGAGCACAGACAGTCCAATGACAGCGAGGCCGCAATTAGTGCCTTTCCTCTAAATATCTAAATTTAGATATTTGGCCAGTCCTTAAATCTCTTAGACACATCGCTCGATCTTCAACCATGAAACGATTCGATCAATGAACAATCATCAACCTTTTGTCTCCCACGATTGTTACTATAATGAATCGTCAGACGTCATCGTAAATATTGTAACTCACTGTACGCGTTGCCTCGTTTTTATAGTTTCAAGTCAGGTTTAAGATTCCGCGCCATATACAAGACTTATCATCGAATAAGGATCACTTTCACACCATGTTTGTCGCGAGTAATCTCGACGTATATGTTTAATTGCGAGGAATCAAATTCTAGCATCAAACGTTTATTCCATTTCTGAGCTTGTAATTGCCAAACGTGAAAACGGCGCAGAAGGAGGTTTCGGGCGAATTTTGGACGTGATGATTTATATAAACGATTGATCTCGTTTCGTTGACTCGGTCAGAGGAGAGGCACAATTGTTTGTCAATTAAATAAGAAACGGTGCACAGCATTCGGGGATGTTTAATAATTCATGAACCCTGAAAAGTTGTGTGCGTGAGTCAACGTAACACGTAACTACATGCAATGCAATTCTGTGATACGCTTGACTGTTCATTGCTATATTTAGCAGCGACTTTTTTTTTTGTCCTGTTTGTTTTCTTTCTCCTTTTTCGTGAATTAATACACAATTGAGTCGCTGGTTTTCTTCGTCGCTTGTACATTGGTGACACCGATCCCTCCCAAAAAAAGGAAGGTTTTTGTAGGTGTTTGCGATTTCATTTGAATAATCCATGCTAATCGGATTGGCTGACAATTATCAATCTGTTAGAATCGCGCAGTTCGTTTAGTAGAAAGGCGAATGAAAATTTGTCAAAAGTCAGCAGAGCAAGAATCCGAGACCGGTCAGCTGTAACGTCGCATCAATCCATCCCGCGCTGAGAAAGCCTCCCACATGTCTTGGCTCGGTGCTCCCAAGTTTGACAAGTAAGGCCAGTTCGCTCGCCTACGTTGCCGTCGACTTTAACCGGCCCTCTCTTTGTGCTCCACCGGCTTATCGCTTTTGGTGTTTATGTTCCATTGATAGTGGGTGTTCTAATTAATCGTCACGATGTGAATTTCTAATACAACTTCGAGGTCTCGTACTGACCACTAAATTTCATATGAACTGATTTACAACCTTGATAATTAGGTTTTCGTGACAGTCCGATGTAAATGCTCTGAACCCGTTGGGCTTATTCATGAAGAAATCATAAATTATACCGAGTCTGATTGCAAATATTTGAGCAGTTTATAATTGAAAGAAGAATTTGAAAGTTTGATTTATTCAACTGTCGAATTAAATAACTTGAATCATTACTTTCAGATAAAATTGTCTTATTTTTGTTGTATAATAATTTTCTTTAAGTAAATATTTTATTCAATAACAAAATTGAAAGATAGTCAACTTTCTAAATTAAAAATAATTAAATAAACTTCATTTAAATCAAATGACATTTGTATATACAACATTGTTTTTGTGTTTTGTTAACTGTAAAAATTAATTTTTAAAAAAATTTTTTTTTTTTTTACTATTTTTTTAATTCAAAATCTCTTCCAACAACTTATCAATATTCACTTGAGTTAACAATAATATTCACAATAAATTTCCACTCATTTGTTTCCATCCAAATAGCAGTTGAGCTAAAGTCTAAAGTTTTGTCGCATCTCAAATCTTCATCGCTGTCGCATTATTATTCGATTTCAATGCTCGCATTTATTATAATCTAATAATAATACATAAGCATGCTATTAATCATGACGCACTTTGTGGACGTTTTAAGTATCGCGTTCAATTGAATCGTTATGATACACTCTCCCAAACCATTTAATTATTATTTTTATTTTTACTCAAATCAAATTTTCACCTACCAAAAACGAAAAGAAAAAAAAACTTGAAACGTACTGAGAAACTACTGTAATTTTGATTTGGATTACAAGTAAAAATGTAAACCTATTTTTGTTTGCGCACGTGGATTGGCGAGATCGTTTACCTCGGCATTAAAATAGGCTCTCAAGTGCCACAAATACGTCACAGTTGGAGCGACATTTATTATGCAAAATTGTTGTTTATGTGCGCACCAAAGTTTCGTTTAAATTTCGTTAACTGGCGTTCAAATTCCAGCAACATAATAAAGTCAATGCTTGTCAAAGGTATTTTCAAACTGACACCGGCTTTCTAAGTCACATCCATTGTGGCTGGTACACTTGCCGTGGCTGTATCTTTAATTGATCGTCTAATGCATTATCAGTGACATGTTTATGTCGTGCACTTGCTGCCACGCGCTCGATAAATTGAAACACGACTCAGATATGGGTTTTACGTCCAAGTCTCTCGAGTACGCATCTTACCCACACGTCTCAGTTCAATTATCACGAGTATACATTTCGTCTGGCATAACTTGCAGACAATGAGTAATTTTGCTCCGGCGAAAGTATGCGCTCACTGACTTTCATTCATCTTTCTACAATTACATTAACCGAATTAAGTGATGCTATTGAGGATAATTATGATTCAAGTTTTTTCTGAACTTGCTGCAAGTGATTTCAAATGGTTTTTCTTTTTTTTCTTTCTCTCAAGTTTTTTATACCATTTAATTCGATTATGAGCTAAAGTGAGTTTAATTGTTTTCTTTGTGTCTTGATGCCTTAATGTCGGTTTGTTTTTTCAGGTTGTACAAAACGGACTGGAGGTGCTTACGTGCCTCGCGGACCGAATGGAGCATGACTTTAGATCATATATTTCAACTATTATTCAACCAACTATAGATAGGCTAGGTCAGTATTTGGGTTCAACAAATCTTTCTTTTTTTGTTAATGAAATGACATTAATGACATCAATTCAAATTATGTCAACATATTAATAATTTGTATTTGTTGTTTGCAGGAGATAGTAAAGATGCCACAAGAGAAAAAGCGCAAGTTTTGTTATTAAAAACTGTTGAAAAAGGGAGCATGTCTCCTCAACAGTGCCTGGATAAACTAACACCTGCATTTAGTCATAAAAACGCCAAATTGAGGGAGGAGGCATTAATATTATTCACAACCGTTCTGAACCAGTGAGTCTAAAGTCATAGTCTAGTTATTTTTTGTTCAATCATTATTTTATCATTTATTTTGATTAACAAATTTTCATTCAAGTAATTGATTAACAACAAAAAATTAAAGTTGATGAAACTAATCGAGGTTTGTGTTGTTTCAGGCACGGCGTGGATGACAAACTTATCTCGGGGTCAATACCGGTGACCGTCAAACTTTTGTCCGACCCTACGGAGAAGGTCCGAGAAACTGCTTTTCGCGCGATACAAGACATGTACAGACACGTTGGAGATAGATTGCGTTACGATTTGCAAAGAAAGCATAATGTTCCACAATCGAAGTGAGTGCAACATAGCTATTGTCCACTTTGGATTAGCTCGAGTGTTATAATTAGCTTGATGATTATAAATTCTAATTATAATGTTATGGATTGAACGAACGTTTTCTGAGCTCATTAGGAAAGATCATCGCGAGCAAGCAGTTACGAAAAATGCTATCAGAGGAATATGAATGTGAGTCACGGAGCTCGCTTATCGATTCATATTTTGTAATTCAAATTTGCATTCAGCGATGGCTCGATCAAAACCGTTTAACTTTCCTGAAAATTGACGAAAACGTTTTTTCGATCTATAATTGTCATTTGACGACACGATGATTGTCGTTGAATTCAACATAACATGATTTTCGTTGTCTCCTGTGGTGCTAATCACATTTGATGTTCATTCAAGATGGGTTCTACTTGCTGAAAAGTTTGACGAGATGAAGGCTGACGGCGCTCTACTACCTTCAGCACTCTCAGCAGAAAGTGAGTACAAATTAGCTTGACGGACTATGAACAAAAACTGCCCAAGTATATTTTACAGCAGAGTTTCTCCGAGATACATGTGTACTTCTGCTTTACCAATGCTAATTTTGCATTGTGCTGCCATCTGGAGCGCAACAAGCGACCACTTGATACAGCATTGGAAACATGCTTTTTTTCCATCCACAACCTATTGAAGTGGAGTTTCATGAATATTCACGACAAAGCCTCGTACACTAACAACGACAATTCTACGAACACAATGTTATTTGTTATGCGAGGCTGCTCTTGTCTCGCCGCTTACCTATTAAGTCAAAAGACTTTTTTCAGAGGCTCGATAATCTTTTTTTAGAACTTTGAAAAAAGAAAAATAATATCACTTGCTGTATACTTCGAGTGACCTAAGGCCAAATGAGAGATTAGGTCAATGGAATATAGCGCCCTCTAGAATTCCATTGCAGGATGTCTTTCTGTTCTTATCAATTCTCGTGTAAATGAGTAGAAGAATCCAATCAATGAACCGTCGTGCGGTGACGAAATAATGGGATAAGATTGACGGGTGTAATGTATGCGGTGTTTGTTACAAAGCATGCAATGAAATCTACACCAAAGTAATGCCGACTCGCTTCAAAAGATCGTCCTTGTAGACGCGCCTGACTGGTTTCGGTCGGCCCGGTCGAATTTCGAACAGAGAAATATTGTGTATCACGTGCATGTAAATAGATACCGCATTTCAGTTCCGAGTTCTGATCCAACGACGCGTCCAACGCCTAATGTTCTTACTTTTTCTGTCTGGACGTATAAGACAAAAAATATGCACGAGAAAAATAACACGCAACGAGGTGTCGCCATTTGTTGACGAACTGTAGGCTTCATTTATTACGCTTGCAAATTTGCATATAGATCGCTCATTCTGCATGAATGGGCTCGTGCCTTCTCGCGGTTTTACTATTCTGATCAATGAAAATGACTTACTACAAAATTGCATGCGAGTTCTCCAGTGTCATTCATCAATACTGTTTGTCGCCGACAATTAAAAATTGTTGCGGTTCGAGCCATTTATTTTATCAGTGCGGTTGGTAATTAATTATTTCATTTAATTCCAATTCAACTCAATACAAATATCAGATAATTTTTTTATAGTTTAACGAGCCTAGGCATAAAACTACACAACAAGTAGTTGAACACAATGATTTTTTTTTTTTTTTTTTTTTTTTAGAAACGTGAACATTTCTACTTTCTCTGCGTTTAATGTGACGTTGAGGTAATTTTCTTAGGACACTGGTTGTTTTTATGATAGCTCGTTTCGGATGCATCTTGAATCTTAAAACGATAATCGTGATTATACATTTCACGTACTTATATTTGCAACTTTTTATTATCGCTGAAAACCGTCGTTCATTCATTATTCCCTGAATGTTGTCTTTCAAAGTATTCACATCAATGCAAAGAGCCTTCCAAATTTTTGCCTTAATTCGAAATTTCACAAACTATCAAGGCAAATTTTGTTTGCACAGCAAAAACGTGTCTTTGCTAATTTATAACGTTTAAACACTTTATAAAGAAACTAGTGTTTACATAAAAAAAATTGTAATCATGTATACTAGAAAATTATTTTTCTTAATTCTAAACTTTTATGTAATGATTTTTTTTATTTCATAAAAGTTTCCTTAAAACTTTTTAAAACGAAAACACAATTGATTGAAAGTTAAACGTTTCCTCGGATAAGACGATTTTTCATCACTTAACATTCCACCGATCGATTTCTGCTCCGCTTAACCGATCGAATTGAAAAACGATGCGGCGAAGGACGAGCTCATTACTAGCCGGAGTGACTTCATTTGCGGGTATTTAGGTTGTCTCAAAGGTCAAAATGTTTTTCCATTCAGCGATAATTCATCCTGTCTCGATCACCCGAACCATTTTTTTAATCGTCCTAATCAACAAGTGGCAACGGTACTGTTTCACTCGCAATCAAAACGACTGACTTCGACTCAGATTTAAGAGTCTGAGATAAAAAAACATTCCTGAACAATGTCACGCGAAGCAATTCATACGCCGCGACACACAAAAGGTTTGTGCAATCAGGCATTAATTTTTTGTATCGCAAAACTGATGTTTATTTTTATTTCATAGTCTTCTCCCAGGTACAGGGAACTTGTTCAATGCCATCGGTCCACTCAGGCCCGACCCAAAGATACGTCTCGGTTCATTTGAGGCGTATTAATAGACAACGGCGCATTTCCGCAAAGAGGTCTCTGGCGACTCCGACAAGGGGTTGCTCACTCGTGAAGTTCTTCCGACCACATTGTCTTGAAATACTCGAATACCTGAAGTAGCTTGAAGTCATGCGTTCAAGTCTCATTGAAATGAAGTTTTGAACATTTGAAAATTAAAAGCCTTGTATTATGAAAGACTTTGTCGAAAGAAGTAAAATTTTCATTAATTGTCAACTTTCTTCTCATAATTATTTACGAAATTGTTTTGCAATTCTACACTTACAATAATTGGCTTGCACAATTAATGATATAACTGAAAATTTGCCACAAAAAATTATATAAAATGAAAATGTAAGTTTATAATAAAGTTATAGTCGATTTAAATCAAATTACAAAAGCATTTAAAAGACTTCAAAATTATTTGAAGACTCTCAACTATTGGAGTCAACAATTTTTTGAATTAAGAGATTTGATGAATTTCAGAAATTCGGGGTTTCTTTTTGGTCAATTTGTTGAACGCAAGGACACTCGTTGGAATGGGTGGTGGGCATTTTCACAGGGCGAAAATGAAAAGTCTCTTCCGTTGTTGAACTGCAACCGGTTGCGCAACCGTTCGGTACTCGTTGCAGCGTTATGCAAAATCGCCTAGGTGGCTCTCTCCCTTCACTCTGGTGCATTGAAATTGCCGCCACGTGCTCGGTCGGATCGGCGCTGCCTGTTATTTTACTTGCACAGTGCTGGCTCAGCGCCAGCACTTACACGTGTGTGAAAAGTGAAAGGTCCCAGAAGTGTCCTTTATCTGTACCCAGCCGCTCTCAGCGCAAGACCGTTATTTTCATGAGAAAGGAATTACGCTATTATTCTGCGTTGCCCGGGTCTGGCTTATGCCCCACTTACCTAATCCACGCACGTGTTTGCCTCGGACCCCCTCGAGAAAGTCGCGCGAGAGTCAAAAGTCAGCGGCGCCACGACTTTTCCGACGATCGCTCACTTTTTGTCGGTTCGAGGCTTTTTAGAGGCCTCTCGCGGTGTCCCTGCAATAACACACAAGCGAGTTTCTCTAACCAATGATGCAAGCCATTGTCTCGCTTTGTTTTTCAATTTGCAACAAGTCACGCCAACAAAATCGATCCCACTGTGTGATCCAGGGAGCCGCCTCGAACAATCACTTGAAATTCTGTAAAATTGACCTTCTCGTTGTTCTCCTTAAATCTTGCAGAATATAACGATGATATATAGATGAAATTATATGTATCTGATGACAAATGTTAAACTGAATATATCAAATTGAGAATGGCGGAATGAGCTCAGGATGTTGCTATACATCGTCTCGAGAAATTGAAATGGTTGATTCAATTTGCAATGAAATAAATAAATAAATAACATCTGTTCTCATACTAAAAGTTGCATCAAGCATAGGTTTCACAAGTTGATTATTCAGACTATTATTAATTAAATTTAATCAATTCAATTTGGAGAATTGTTTTGTGTAACGTGTACTTTTCAGATCGTTTGGCAAAACGTGAAACTTATGTAACAATCATTGTTTGAACATTATACACCGTCGGTAATATATCTTGTACAAAGTTGAAAACGTGATGATCACTTGAGTCCACACAAAGAGGAAACGCTACTTTTCATCAGGCTGCGAAACCATTTTCTCATGATCATTTTCTCAGCTGACCCAAATGGAGATGAGACATGCAGCGACGGGTACATTGATACTTAATGCAATACTGCAATGGTGCAATGATATTTTAGGTAATGCTCGTGCCTCGAGTGTTTTCCTTAAACAAGCACTCCTCTTCATCTCAAAACGATTATCCTTTACATTCTCAAGGCTCTCCACATAATTATTTAACAAACAATATAACAAGTCTGTGTGCATTGAAAATTCATCGACGGACGTACTACGCTGCGCGGAACAAAACTTGCACCGTTCATGGTAAGAACGTGCCTGCCATAAAAACGCGGATGCATTATTCCAAGTGCGAATCACATCGGCGCACGTCACCTGCGACGTTCCCTGGAACATCCTCGTTTATTCTCATTCAATTTATGATCCTTGCGAAACGATTTAAGTCTCATCAAGTGTCAATGTTTATGCGTCGGTGTTATGTAACGAACGTGGGCGTCTTCATTTTTTTTTCTTTTCCTTTTCTTCTTACTGTTGCAGTGAACCTGCACATCTGAAAGATCGATCTCACATCAGTTTGCCACTTTTTTCATTTTCGTCCTTCACCCAAACAAACGTGAATTCTGGCAACGAAAATGATTGGTGAACTTTCTGATCTCGCGGTATATAGTTAAGCATTTGAAGTACAATCATTTTTACGATCAGCCTCAAGGATGAAACACACCTTGTCAAATTGATCGCAATTTTGTTGTTCTCGAAACTGAAAATTGAAAGATTAAAATAATGGGCCCACGAGGTGGGGGATTTATTTAGCTGACCATTCTTCCGGTTATTGAACAGACGTTTTATAATTATCGGATAATCTACTTTTCCAAAAGGAGGTGTACGCTCGATTTGCATCGCATCCTGCATTAATTGACGATCGAGAATGTATGCTGATCGCGAATCTGTTCATCTAAGAAAGTAGCAAAGGAAACGGTGAAATTGGGACGACACGTTTTATTAAGCTGGTTCTGGCGAAATAGTCGACAAAAACATCTTTCAAATTTTGTTACAAAAGTGGTTCAATTGCTTATGGCTTGTTCAGGAAAAAAAATTTATGGCCAATTTTAGGAATTAATTTTCATATTGGAAAGGCGGAAAAATACTATGACGAAAAAAAAAAAACAGATGGGTCACATCATGTAAAAATATGCTGATTTTGATGTTTACTATATTTTTTTAGTTCTTGAATAGTCTGCCCTTTTAATAATGTTGATAATTTTTGTTAATAAAAATTTAATGATAACAAAAATGATTGTGACTGAATGAATTTTTATTGAAGTTTTTTAATGTGTTGTTTCTGTTTGTTTGTTTGTCAGAGATAAAGACTCGAAGAGAAGCTATGCTGATCGCGTTTCGAAATTGTTGTTTAAGGCAGAATGAGAGATTTATTGTGGTGTGAGAATAATGTCTTCATTTTTGTGTATCGTGCGCTTGAGTACGAGCACATTCGTAGCAAAGTCAGCGGTGCATGATGAAAGATTTATCGACATTTGAATAACGATCAACTCCGAGGATTTCTTTCAGGGCAAAGTTATGCTGACGGTGTCACATTCGTTAGGCAATCCCTTGATTGAGATCAGGTATTCCACTTAATTAGTATGGTGATAATGCAAATAACTGTTATTAATTATGGTTCACAAAAAAGAGTTCAAGTTTCAATACCAAAACAGTTGATAGAAATGGAAAACAAAATGAATTCAGTTTATCTTATATTAAATAAGGACAATTTTGTTTGATCTCTTCAATATCGTTATTGAATAATTGTTGTTCTGTCAATTTGTAAAAAAGTAAATTTGAGATAGTTGATTGGTAATAAGATTCTGAAGATCGTTATAGATCTGTAATTTTATCCATCTGTAGAAGTATCGCATACACTTGAGTATGTAGGTAAAGTGAAGTATGGACTACGATGGCATTCATCACCCATCAAGCTACACTGCATCCGCTATTTCCCAAGCGTGCTATTATATCACCTAGGGCGAATTGACTCGGGTTAAATTTTACATAAACATACGTCTGTGTCATGTTTAATTCTTTTACACATAATGATTTGCAAGAATTAATGATCAAATTAATGTCTATTTCTATTTGAAACGTGTGAAAAAAGTCTATTTGATTTGTTTGCAAATTCGAAAATTGCATCCAAATAATGGACTATCGAGTAGTAGTTCTTAGAAGGAAGGAAAAATGACAGTTTTTAGAATTATTTCATAGTTGCAAATCCAATGTATGATTTGGTGCAGAACGACAACGAATTCATTCGAGTATGAAATATTGGTGGATATAATGCACAAAGTTTGTATTGGACAATGCGTTTTTCTTATTTGCTCTTGTTATGTCATAAAACTTTTTATGTTCTAATTATTATCTGACATCATGAAATTTAATTTATTTGAAAATAATTGTTATAATTGAAAGGCTATTGTATAACGTTAATTGAAGAGAATAATTTATCATAGATAAAAGAATAACAGTAAATAAAATTAAAGGCAATTCAATATGTCGATGTCATTTGACGTTAATATCTTTTAGGTACGAAATTATTTGAAAAATATTAGTATAGACTTGACTGCACGAATAACCGCTCTAAACACTTCATGTATATCGTAATGAAGAATCTTGAAGGCGCATAAAGTTTTATGGGTGCAATCAAATTTGTATTACTGATTGCGCTCTCCTTTGTATGTAATAGAAAACTTTTGCCGTATACAAACATTAAACAAAGGTTGTTATTCATTATTAAAATATATTTTTTAATTCATTTTGAGATAGGGTTTCATTCATTTTTGAGATAGGGCAAAATAAAAACAAACCGAAATCGACATGGAAATAATAGAATATAAACGGAACAACGAAATAGCAGCCAATAGAAAAAAAAAGATAAAAAAAGTGTTTGATTTTTGGTCATAGTCATGATGGGAAAATCAAACTAGTATGACCAATCAAAAATGTTACGTACAAAAACAATATCAAATAAAAACCAGACAAAACAAACGAAACAAATTAAAAAAAAAACAAATTATAGAAAAATATTAAAAAGTACTTATTTGACTTTTAATTGCACAGTTATAATTCATCGCGTGTGTTTGTATACAAAATACATATTTCTATTCCCTAATGGGACCCAATAGAAACGCAATCTCGCAACCCCTTCCAGTCGCCCACACTTCTCACGCGACGTTCCGCAAACTTGACTGACTCAAACGCGCTCGAGTACTCGCGCGAGTGAGTCGCGAACAATTTGCCGCGCTTCGTTTACAATACGCATTGTATTTCACGCCAAGCGAAGCCAATTACCGACAACATTTTTATAGACATTATTTTCCGTGTCACGGACGACGTGACGGATTTTGCGACCATTTTCCCCCCAAGAAAGCGGCGCATTTTAATTTGGTGCACGATTCGTGCAGATTTGTGTGTTTTTGTTTTGTGTACAGTTGCGTTTTGAAATCTAACTGTTTCTCAAGAAGTATAAAAAAGAGGGGAATTCACAAAAAACGGGTGATTACTTTTTATACGATTTATTTATTTGTAAAGGATTATTAATTGTTTGCAGTTTTTTATTTCTGAAAATTATTCCTGGTTTTTTTGCACGAAACGATGTTTTTGTCTTCTCACTGAATGTCATGATGGTTTACTGTTGTTCATTGTTGTAAGAAAAGTTCATTTGCCAGTTGACCTGGAGAGAATTGAAGAAAATTTACGGTCAGATTTTTTTGCTATTGGTTTCCTCATAAAAACCTAACCTAAAAAAAGTTTATTTTATGTTTGAAAACAAAAAATCAGATATGTTATAAACGATAGATAGCTTTTCCGAGAATGTAAACAAATGTTCAAGTGAAAACAACAAAAATTAAAATATGAAATTCAGTTTAGTGACCGCAGTGTGCAACTGTGCCTGAGTTCTGATTAGTCATTTAAAAATTCAATTTCAAGAAAATCATTGCTTGTTTGACAACAAACAAAGTCAACAATGAAAGGAATCCAAAACATTCTCCCGTCAGGTTAGGTCAAATCTTGTTATTTTTAATTGTAGTTGTTTTAATTGTTCCTTCAATCGACTGTAGGAAAACTGATTGATGGAATCTCTTTTTCTCGCTGAGAGTAATCATCCGTTGATGCTATCGCATAATTAAGCGCATATTCGTGGAAGGTTCGAAGATTAATGGAATACGTTTATTGACAGGTTATATAAACTCACACGCATATTATTAGCTCGAAAAAATAACTAATGAAATTAATACCGGATTGACTTACCCATATTTGTCATCTCATTTTCCTAATATTACTTTCTGATCAAAATAACAATCAAAAAAAAAAAAAAAAAAAATCAACAAAACAGAACTTTTTCAAACCATTCCATTGTATCTGTAATTGATTTTCGAAAGAAAAAAAAATTAATCTGCTTGAAGTTTTTCAAGAAAGACAGTTCAAGGACACTTCTTATGTCGACTTAGAGTAAAATTTTCAGCGCCTGTTCCTGGTAATTGTTCGTCGTAATTATAGCAGATTTCCGTGGCTCTGTCAAAATGAAATTTCAGTGATTAGTTCACGGCAATTAGACCGAGATTTGCAGTCCTTCTCGCTATTTCATTACCCGTTGGAAAAAAAGTCTATTTACTTTGAAAACGAAATATATAACCATACAAAGTGAAAGTGCTCACGATTTGAAACGAATCTGGAAAATTGAAATTATTCTATTTTTTGAGAAATTGTATTTTCATAAGCGAAACTGATCCGCTGATTGTTGGTCTCTTAATTCGAGTTTTTATGGGTTTTTGGATTGTATTGTAATGACAGGTAATGCTTTAATGTAACTGATAAGATGCAAATATAAGATACCGCCAAGCGGGATAAATGCGCGGGCGATAAAACGCCATTGCCCATGCGTGTTTATTAGAAAATTATGTGTCAATACAGCTAAGGATGTAAATGGCGTTGCTCAATGTCGCAAACATGACAGGAATGAAGTACTTCTAAATGCCAAGTCAAAGTGAACGACCTAGCAGCGTCAAAATCCCAACTCATTGCTCGACAATGAACACAACATGTCACTTTTACCTTATTTTTTTAATCTAACATTTCGTGTTACATAAAACTTGAAACACTTGTTCAAACGTGTGACGTTCGTCTGAAAATAACGATTAGAAACAAGTTTTTTGATTAAGAGAAAAAAAAAGTTGAAAAAACAATTTTTCGAGGCGTGAGTTTTATTTAGAAAAAAATTGGGTTTACTGATGTGATACAAAAATGATGACAAATCCCTAAACACATATTTTCTTGACTGGAAAATGATAAGCTCTGTTGTTGACCGTAATAATTCTCGGCAGGAAAAAAAAACGGATAAATGAACTTTTCTGGAGCAATTGCTCCAGTGGAACAAAAAAATATTAAAAAATGAAAAAGTAATTTCTTTTAATTTTTTTCTCTTGTAAATTTTTTGGGTCAGATAATTTTGTTCTTAATACCTATTCTGAAATGGTTCGTTTTTGATTTATAAAACTGTTTGAATTTCTTAGAAAAGATAAAACATTTTGCATACGTGCAATAATTGTTAACTGTAATTCAGTCCGAAGTGGAGTTATGAATGAGAACAGTGGGTTTGCAAGATTAGCATCGCTCCTGAAAACAATGCACTGTAACCGTGTGAGCGAATTTTCAAAAAACGGCGCTGCGCAATGAAATCTGAGTGAAATTGCGTTATTTTTCGGTCAGATAGTCTGTGAGATGCGGAACCGCAACGAGGTTGAGAATACGCTAAATCGTAGAGCGCGACTTTTATGATTCGCCATGAATGACGCGATGTTGGTATCTAACGAGCATCGGTGCCCTCACCGAGGACTGGCTAGGTACCCGAGCATAGATCATCAACTTTGGGATCCAAGCAGTAGTTGGATTTTGAAATGGGATAACATTGTTAAGCACCCTGGAGCTCGAGCCAGAGGGTGCCATTGCGATGTTCACAAAACCCCCCTTGGTTGTACCCTAATTTAGGTAAACAAAAAACAATAATTAAAACAAAAAAAAAAAAACAACAGAAATACACATGTACTTGGAAATAAATTTTCTACTCTGTTTTATTTATTATTGAAAAGAGCTCTTTTGAAATGTAAATTAACAGTAAACATTTTTCATTTTCAGTTGGCAGAGATGTTGACGAGGCTGACAGAGCTGTAAGTTTTTGTTTGAAAAAGTTCAAGTAGATGCTACGAATGGTTAGAAACTAAAAAGGAATCATGAAAAGTGAAGAGGTTCGAGACAAATCACGAAAAGAGAATGAACAAATCTGAGAGTGTATTGACTTGTTAGATTTGAAAACACGGGAACAGCAAACACTGTTGGAACGACAAAAAGCCAACGTGTGACATTCGTAAAAAGTAAAATTAGAAAGCAAAATAAATCAGCACACAGTTGTAACATAATTCAACAAGTGTTACAACATCTAATTAATCAATTAGCAATGCAACGTTATCGCGCTTGACAAAAACGAGGAAACAAAGCGACATCTTGCCGTGTCCTCTTTTCGATTTGGGAATGTGAACTTGCGTTCCTTCTCTCCCGTGGCGTTTGGTATCATTATGTAAATACACTTTGCATATCTGTCTTATCGTTGCATAAAAATAGTCGATCTCATACCCAACTGTCGTACTAATTCAGCTTCTTGTACCCATTCGAAATGCGATTTATTCCGAACCATATACTCTTTACAATTGAAATCAAACATTACAGTTGCTATATAAATGTCAATATCTGCGAATTCCATTCACGAGTTTTCTATACAAATCAAATAATGCATCGCATAACTTGACGCGATCATTACAGCGTGCGTTTGCGAAGGAAAAGTGTTTGACAATGTGGGAGGTTGTATTAAACTTTGTGATTTGTTATACATTTATTTCAATCATTCCTTATTAGTTGAAACCCAGGTGGCGCTGTTGCATTGAGTTTTATTTTTCATCAATGTTATCATTATTTTGAATGTTATTTCTTAAACGGTGTTTCGTTTTTTAGATAAGATCTGCCCCCGCTAAAAGGCTTGGCATGCCGCTAAAAAAGAGCCAATTTGGACCACAAAAATCAATGTTGCCATCTACAACGCCAGGTATCATAACATAACATTCATCGTCAAATTTTACAGTCAAATTATTTTAGCTTTTTGGCACGGTTTATGTCACACCTGCAAATTTACCGCAAACGATATATTACAGTTCATTACAGTAAATTTAAAACATTGCTTATTCCCAAGTCGGTATCATTTAAAATGCCCTAAGACGTATTCATATATGGCTACGGTTATGTGCCATACATGTTGCCATATACGAATTATTACTTCGGTAGTTAATTGGTTCTAATAAATTTGAGATTTAAAATCTAGTTTATCTATTCAAGGTAGTGTTAATTATTACAACTATCGTACGATTCAGTTCTTATGGGTATACTCGCAGATAAAATGGCAAATGATTTTAAACAATCTAGAAAATTTGATTCAATTCTAATTTTAATTGCAAAGTTAAAAAAAAATTATCATCAAACATTTTTAAAACATAATTTTTGCACCATTTTAGACGCGAGAGTTCCCTTAATGTGTATATTATGATTGAAAAAAAAAAAAAAAAAAATAACTGGAGAATCTACATATAAGTATAATACTAAGTATTTAAGTATAATTTAGTTTTGTACCATCAAATTAATTATTATCACTTATACCATCCAAGTAGTTGTCATCGTTAATATCTAATCAATTTTAATTGTCACTTTTTATCATAGACCAAGTACATCAAAATTTCAGAAACTCGATTTTAATTATAGCTTATTTTCAAAATTGATGTCATTTTTCTGGAGACAGAAAGAAAATGATTGATTCAAAATTGAATTGGCAAAAGGATTATGTTTTAATGTTATTAAGTTGATTATAAATAATTATTACGAAATTGAGTTTCAAATATCCAGCTTTATCATGTTTATTTATCGCTTGCATGACAGTTACGCATGGTAATCTTCCAACAAGAACACCAAACACGGTCAAGAAAACCCCATCAATGAAAGCAGGTAAACACTCATTTCACTCATGATTGATTTTTTTCATTATTATTGATTTCTTTTTGTTTTCTTTTTAGTTGATTTTTTTTCTCAACTTTTTGATTTTTATATTATAAAAAAGTTCATTGCTTTATTTTAACTCAACTTGCTTTTGCACACAGCATGCCACTATATGAACGGATCATGTATTCAAATTATAGTTCAGAATTATTTTTTGTCGAGTATTTAATATCTCAAGATGAGTTTTTTAATTACTGGTTTTTAACTTGAAATAATACTTATTGAAATGATTATTATTACAAAGGCCAAGCTGGAGCTGTGGACGAGGAAACATTTTTTGCAGCTTTTGAGGATGTACCCACAGTTAAATTATTTTCTGCCAAAGATTTGGAAGAGCAAATGAAAAATATCAAAGACACTATTGGAGATGACAAAAAAGACTGGAAGCAACGAGCTGATAGCGTGAGTATATTTTATCGATGGATGTGTAACCATTAATTGAATAATAAACTTGAAAATAATGGATAATGAATGGTTGAGAAGACTTGTATAAATGAAACTATAGAAAAAAACGAGATAGACGTTTTCCAACGAAAGACACAAAATAAGACATTAATGAACGTTTTTTTGTCCTTTTGCAGATGAAAAAGCTACGAGGTATCATTATCGCTGGCGGTATGAATTACGACAACTTTTTTGAGTGCTTAAAAAGTTTGCAGCGGCCGTTTGATGTAACTTGCTCGGATTTGAGGTCGCAAGTTGTTCGCGAAGCCTGCATAACACTGGCTTTTTTGAGCCAGTCACTTAAAAACAAGTTTGCATCTTTCGGCGAAGCTGTACTTTCCACACTTATGAATCTCATTCAAAACAGTGCAAAAGTAAGATTAAGGCGCGAACAAAAAATATGATTCAAACATTGTCAAACAGTTGTAGAATTATACAATAACGAGAATACCTTTTTATGCTTTTAGGTCGTGGCAACAGCTGGCACCGTTGCTGTTCACTTCATTCTACTGAATACCCATAGTAGTCGGTTCATTCCAATAATCACAAGCTCGCTGAACAACAAAAGCAAAGATATTCGACGCGCATCATGCGAGTACCTTCAACTGATTCTTCAAACTTGGCCAGTGCAAATATTGCAAAAACACGTCAATATTTTGCAAGATGCCATCAAAAAGGGAATAGCCGATTCTGACCCTGATGCTCGTGCTTATGCAAGATCGTATGTATTATTATATGTATAAATAAAATGAAATTAAACTTATTCTTTGAACTTCAATTCAAAAATATATAAGATTTTGTGAATTAAAAAAATAGTCTTTGACAAAAGTATATAATTTCAGATCATATTGGGCATTCAAAAAGCACTTCCCTGATTATGCGGACGTCCTCCTCAGCAGTCTCGATGCAACTTACAAGCGATCGTTGATGTCCCTGAGTAACAGCGGAAGCGTCAATAGCTTGAACACTGTACCAAAAACCATGTCGAACATCAGTCCAAGATCGTCAAGATCTGCGTTGAGTGCAGAAGGTAGGTTTTTCGTGCAGTCGCGCGTGTCATTGGTTCTAACTTCCTTGACCCTCATTTAGCAATAACATGTGAACTCGTATGCGAATAATATGGAAATGCGTCGTCTTTTTTTTGTTCAATCAACTGTATAACTTTTATTGATTTTTCACTTAAGAAAAACGTTTGTCGATCTTTTTCCATGCTGCTTTGTGACGTAACGTTTCTCAAACGAAGGTAGTACGGAAAACTTACATCATGCTCAGGGCCATACACATGGCCCGCTCAGACGTACTCCGTCCCTTCCACGTACTTATCGACAATCTGGAATCCCCATTCTGCAAAGACCAACTGATAATCACTGTAATTGTTTCAGATGATTTAAATAATTTGATCGTTGTTTGACCCTTTATAATTCAGATCCCTCATGCACAGTTTGGTTCTATTAATTGATTTTGTACAATTCACATCTTAGTCGTAATCATAGTTGATTGTTAAATTAGGGACCCCTTATCTTTCTACCCCTACAAATTATGTTCAGACAAATGTTATTTGTCTATTCTTTATTTATCTTTTGAAATTGATCCACCATCTTTTGGATATCGTTTAGTTGAGTTATCACGGTACATTCGTCACAACTATACTGTCCCACAAAGAACTTCTTATTTGATGCTTCTTTTCTACTACTGCACATACGTTGTGTTTACCACTTTCAAATTATTTATGTACAATAATTATTCACACCATTCTCGATCTTCAACTTTTCATATTTATGATAGATTCATTCATCTAGATGTCGGAGTGATAAATAATAATTTTTTATGTATATACATTTTTTTCATAAAGATCGAGTCACGCCAGGGCCTAGGTCATCGAGTGCCATAGATCTTCAAGCAGTCCAAAGGGCAAAGGCTAGGAAGTTGTACGGACAGTTAAATAGACAAAAGGCAACTCTTCGTAAGTTTTCAATTTTTGTCAAATTTATTTACAAATTTAGAAATTAACTGCTTATTTATATCATTTTTGTTTATTTCAATTCAATTATAAATGAAGATTTGTAACGATTCATATCGATTTTGTACTTAACATTTTTGTATTTTGCCTACGGAAGATAATGACCAAAGTAGTCATTATGGAAGACAAGGTACAATAAAAATGAAAAGAAATCGATTTTACAAGAACAAATCTATTCTTAACAATTATCTAATCGTTTGGTAATTCCAGCTCGTATGAATAAATCACCCGACGTGATGGCTAGTCCAGAGAGAACTGCAAGAACTAGAACTAAGGTGTCGGGAGTATCCCAGTCTCAGCGTTAGTTTGAATTTTCATTCAATTTGCTAAGTAAATTAATGTTAACAGAAAACTAATTTTGAGTTTGAATTTTATAGCAAGCAGTAGATCAGGATCGCCGTGTTCACGATCCAGTTATGCCACATACAACAGAGATAGTGAATCTTTATTGAACCGACAGAGAAGGTTTTCCGGACAAGGTATCAAAAGCACCGGAAACAGTCGCGATCCTAGTCCTCAGAGATTTGGCGGATATGATAGAAATTTCGGTAGCAAGTTGAGGTTAATAATTTGTTTGAATGCGAATTTAACAAGTAATTTTTTTTGTATTGTTTCATTTCATGTTTGGTTTGGTACGTATTTTAGGGGTAGAAATTTACACATGTCTCCGACGGACAGACCTCGGCCTGTAATGGCACAGAAAATGTTACAACAGTCCCGAGAAGCTGAGTCTGCACTGGCTGATGCGCTGACCTTTGATGGCGTTGACAGTTACAACCGAACCCCTAAAAAAGGTGACCACAGTGATGAGAGTGAGACTAGCAGTCTTTGCTCTGAACGCAGCCATGAAAGCTACCGAAAAGCAAGTGATGTAAGTCATCATCCTAACTAATAAAAATCATCATTTAATCATCATTTTGCATTTATAAACAAAATGATATAATTTCGATGATCATTTTGACTTTTAATGCCTTTGAAATCTGAATCATTGGCAATTTTTTTAATTTTATCATTCATTTTTTTTTGTTATTACCACCAACTTTTTTATATTTTATTAAAATTTCTTTTTCGAGGTCATTCATAAATTTTAATTGATCATAAAAAATATACAGGCTATGACGCTTGATTTACACATTATATACATGATGTAGCTAACACATGTTTGGTTTTGATTTTGGTTTTCTGTTGCGGCGTATTTTATTTGGACTAATTGCGCCGAAACTGTGTCATCTTGCCCCCGTGTATCTATTTAGTCGTATTCATGGAGTGGCTCGCAACAAAGATTGTACCGCGAATTGTGGGATCAATCTATCCCAAAGGTTTGTTGCACCTCATTTTTCGGATACCTTTTACTAACACAATTTCACTTTTAACTTTAATGCGGAACATTGAAATCATTGAATCACTTTTTTACAATCGATTAAAATTTGAATTTTGACAAAATTAAATTTAACAGTAAGTAGTACCTAATGAACGAAAAATTTTATTTGGACAAAACATTTTTCGTTATTTTGATGTTCCAAATTACTTTCCTACTAATCTTGTAATTAAGTTTGCAATATTCCCGATAAATATATCAGTTGAAAATAATGTTCAATTTTATGGTGAACATACATAAATTATTACAATGTATGCTACATTTTAGCATCTTCATTATTGCATGATCATTTGTGATCCTTCACCAATTCATATTTGAAAATCATTTCTCGTATACATTATAAATGGTTTTATTTAATTTTTTGGATACAATAAATTATAAAGTGAGCATAGTTGTATATGAAAATGGATCAATGGAGGGAGGATTGTTCTTTTTTAAGACATTGAAAAATGGTTCTACAATTTTTATATACTCGTTATCCTCTACAATTTATTTACTTTTGTTAATTCATCTAATTTCTTTTTTACTCTTTCTAGATCTTATAGTAAGGCTTTTCCTTCTCAACGTTTTAAAATATCCATAGTATAACAAAATTCAGCAGCTATTAACCTTTTTTAATTTCAGTTTTGTTTGCAGGACATCAAAGATATCATTGAGCACTGCGGACACATACAATGGAACAATCGAAAAGAGGGTTTAATTGGACTTCAGCAGTACCTCGCAAACGGGAACACACTCAGTCCGTCCGACTTACGGAAAATCACGGATATCTTCACGAAGCTGTTCATGGATTCACATACAAAAGTCTTCAGTTTATTTCTTGATACCTTGAACGAATTGATAGTGACACACAGTGAAGATCTAGGAGATTGGCTCTACGTTCTGTGTGCCAGGCTCTTGAACAAATTAGGAACTGAGCTTCTAGGATCTGTGCAAAGCAAATTCAATTCCACGTTAGATGTTGTGAGGTACGCATTTTATATAAGCAAAATTCACCAGAATACATTTTCAATCGATCTATTATGAAATTAATTATTAAAAATTTTTATTCATTTGTTTGTTTTTTATTTCAGAGAAAATTTTCCTGACGAACAATTACTAGCAGCAGTGATGAGATTTGTAACAGACCCAACGCAAACACCAAATTCACGTGTCAAGATTGCCATTTTGTCGTTCATTGTTCAAATAGCGGAAAACGCCAAGCCTACTTCATTGACGAATTCAGCGAAATCAGCTCTCGCACGAATTATTGAGTGGACGGACGATCCTAAAAGCCTCGAAGTTCGACGTCATGCTCAAGATGCTGTGATTGCTTTGTACAATATTAATCCATCTCAAGTTACCATGATGCTGTCAGAGTTATCAAAGACTTATCAGGTTGGTTAATCATGAATCTTTTATTATGTACGTGAGATTGGTTATTTTTTATTTGTCGATTTCTTATCACTTTTTGTTTTCAGGATAAAGCTTTACCACTGGTTCAGGATTACATCCGAAAATGTTCAACAACAAGTAACCCAGCGTCTCCCGGTACGCCACCGCCACGGGCACAGCACTCTCCTGCCAAAAGATTGAAACCAGAATTTAAATCTGATATGGAAACAGACGACAATATGAATCAGGAAGAGTTTTATAGGTTACTAAAAATCAACTTTCAAATATTATTTTGAGGATTTTACAAAATTATTATAATATAATTTTATTTGTACTATTTGTTATAGATCACTTCGTCGAACTACGGCAGAAATACAAAATTATGAATTTGAGAGGCTAGAAAGAGCAACGACTAGTAAAGATAGTGGTATTAGCAACATGGCAGATATTGAAGAAAGAATCGAGGGTCTTGCGCTGACCAACTCCGTGAGTTCATTTTCCCAACCTACATAATCTTTAATAAAAATGTATGCATATTAATTTACATGTTAATGATTTTTAAAGGGACGCTCTTCATCGGTTTCTTCGCCAACTCAACGGACAAGAAACACAGTCACAGTCAATGGTTCAAACGATACTATTGCAGGAGATCTTATACTACCTCATGAAAATAACGGTTACAAAACACACGGTAAGATTTAATATTGAATTTCCAAAACTTGATCATCTTGACATTATTTTATTGATTTTAATCTATTTTTGTAATCAATTATTTGATTGCCGTTTCAGATTCATCTCCCGATTTGTTGAGTAAGCCAATCATCTTAGACAACACAATTAAAATTTTGCAATCGGAGAGTGCAAAAGTCGATGAAAAAATAGCTGCACTGCAAGATTTTCAAGGATTCGTACGTGATGGCGATCCCATGTACATTAAACAACATTTCAAGTAAGCTGACTTATTTTGATTGTTCAAAAATAGAATTGATCAATGATGAACAAAATAATTTGGAAATAATAAATATATTAAAAATATTTGTGGCTAAAAAGAAAAACCGGTCAAGTGTATACATAAACCCTGTATACTTAACCGGTTTTTCCTTTTAGGCATAGATATATTATTTTAATAGTTTTCAATCTGATTGCAGGAAATTGCTCAAAATTCTATTAGAACACTTAGGAAACAGGGATTTGCAAATCGAAGTTCTGCAAACGTTCATTGAAATGCTGAAATGTAAATCACTGGCAGAAAGCTTTTCGTACTACACTGAACTGATGGTGTTGAAAGTTTTGACCGCACATCGATTTGATGAAAGAAACACTGATTGGTCCAACGCAGGCAACAAAACTAAATTAGCAACCAAGCAGATGGAGGTAGTTGTCTTGCATTCATTATGATTTTTTTTTTTTTTTTTCAATACTTAGGTAACAAACAATCTGTAATGTGTTTGCAGGTTCTAAGAGTAGCGGAGAAGTGTGCCGCTGCTTTAGCAACAGTTTTACCACCTGATCATATAATTCGTTTAGTATCATCAATTATGTACACGGAACCTTATCCCCAAAACATGGGTGCTGTCAAAATGTTGCACCGAGTTGTTGAACATTGGGGAAAAGACGTGATAGAACCTCATCTTGATAATGTGATGCCACGTCTCATTGAGGTTAATTTTGAAAATGATTTAATTAATAATTAATTTTGAACTTAACAGAGCTTTCAACTGTAATGAAAATTTGTATCTTTTGCAGGCTTATAATGATTTGGAAAGTACCGTTCGAAAAAGTGCTGTATTTTGTATGGTGGCGATACATGAGGCTGTTGGCGAGGAAAAATTGAAGCCGTATTTGAGTTCCCTTTATGGTAGCAAATTAAAGCTCCTGTATATTTATATTCAACGTGCGCAACAAGCGAAAGAACAGTCAAGTCCACGTTCCAACAACAGTCGAAATTAACTATCGAAATCTGCCCTTCGAATTACATGTTTAAAAAAATTTGCATCCATCGGTGTCCATAAACACGCACTGATCAGATTGATCAGCAAGTCGAGTCCTTTGTAATACCTTCATAATAATAGCAAGTGGAAAGAATACAAGAATGGCGCTTTTTTAAAACAAAAATTGTGATAATTCATTGTATGTATCGTAATTTTAATGCAACTTTTTTTACCTAGATATTGTCGGATATGACTTAAAATTTGTTGCTGAATAGTAATTGCAAAGTTTTTGATTGATATTTTTTTAAACTTACATTTGCTTGATATAAAATCATGAGTGTCCACTCTGTCATTGAGCAACAGGAAAAACAAAATAAAACTTTGCATTAGATTTCTTACTTTTTCAAAATTTTCTTCAAGTCTAGTATTTCAGATTTGGTTTACAGCTAAATAATATTTATTGTAACTGACATTCGAATTTTTTTGTAAAAACATGAGTAATTTTATTTTTTAATTAACAAAATTTTAATTTGCTTCTTTTTTATTATTTTTTTTCTGTAAAACGACAAGAATTCAATACATGAAAAAAAGTAATAAATAAAACAAGTATTCATTAACGCTGCAATTAATGGACATTGATTTATCAAACGCTGTTTTAATATGGCAAGATTTTATGTATTTTACTTATAAAGGATGTTTCAGATTCACGCAGCTTCTGTAAGCATATATTAGGCTGAACGCTTTATTTATTTCATATTTATTGTTGTTTATAACCGGTGAACTTGATTTTTAATTAAAAAAAATGTTTATCACTCATAACTCATTACCTGCATAGTTTTCTTGAAATAACAATTATACAGTAACTGACAATACATCAACTTGGCTAGGCTGTCGAACTTTAAACATTAGCAGACCCCGCATGGTTTCACGAAGACACATTTTAGGTTGTTAAAGTTAGATCATCTGAAACATTCTATGTACATAATATACATAAACATAAGTGTGTATATAAAATATATAAACTCAAAAGTATGCTTTCTGTGATGAAGTGTGAATTCGATGAGAGGTGCAAGTCTTAACCAGAGACATTGTTGCAACGACTTATTTCTGTTTTGCATACCAAACAATAAACAAAACTCGGAGTTCGGTCAAACAGATTGTTCAGGACGAGTTCAAGTGGACGCTCGACTTCCGCCAGTGCTATGGATATTATTGTTATGTTGCAAGTCATATGTGTGTTATATTACTGTTAATGGAAATTCCGAACGAGCAATAACGACTGAAAGCGTTATCGAGCTTTACGTTACGATCCTTTTTTTACATACGTACTCGAGTTATTATTTCTCAATTATTGGTCGTTAGGACGAATTTCTGACAGTACTTATACGTGTACATATTCGTTAGGTCACGCATGTATGTGCACAATGGATAAAATCGCATTTGCTAGTCAGAGACTTTTTGATGGACGCACGATGAATCAAACTTAACATGATTAATGATTTCGTACCCCTCCTCCCCTTTACTTTTTTTAAAGTAACATTTCGTGCCATTAACGTTCATTTTTTTAATTTATAATACAAGTTTGTGAATACAAAACATCAGTTAAACAAGACACTTCTCTTTGTGACATTTTTTTGTCTTTTTTATGCGAAGTGGCAATTGAGTCTGGAATCACATGTACGGTTGTTGCGGAAATGTAAAAGAGGTGCGTTGTATTATTATGTGTGAAAGAAAAGTTAGCTTTAGGTGATACAGTATAAGCTTCTAGATCTAATATAAGCAATATTTTATTCGATAAAAATACACGATAACGGAAAACTGTATTGATTTTTATTGACGTTACAGTTTAATACGGATTTGTAGATCGAATGATGAAAAAAACAAACAAACAAAAAGAAGACAAGACAAAAAATGAAAAAAACGTTGTATTATAAGATATTATTAAACTTGAGTGTAATCAAACTTGTTGATTGATTACCAATGCTCTATTTGCTGTTATTTTCGATAACATATTGAAATAAATGTAACGATGGCATAATGGTGACCTCAAATTAGCTTCACTCGTCACGTTTTGTATTGCTTCGATTTTGTAGTTGTATATGTTTTTTGAACTAATCTTTTAGCGTTATTGAAAAAAATTTAATAATACAAATGAATAATTTAACATACTGGCTTTGTAAGATTTTCAATCCTTTTAATTTTTTAAAATAACATACATTTTTCGTATTAGTTATGTTACGAAAAGAAACATTGTTTTACATTAAAAAAAAACCTTTTTATTTTTATCTTTTGATTGGTAAAACATTTAATTCTGAGATAAACCATTTTCCTGTATTTTACAAATGAAATGTTTTCAGTAATTTTTTCCATTTTTATGGCATGTATGGCCATTATATTGAATCAAATTTCTTATTTACAAAAACGTTGTTGATTTTCATTTCTCCAAGAAATATAAATTTTTTAAAAACAGTTTCAGTTTTGTAATCAAGCAGAGTACGAAGAAATGGAGAACTCTGTATTTAAATTCAATTGTATTTGCCGCCATTTTAGTGCTGCCATCTACCAGGTTATTATGTGCCTGGAAAAAGTACACCAGCGCCACTATAGTCGCCAACTTCAGATAATTTTGTAGGCTACTTACTGCACGTGCAACATTAAACGAATTCAACGTGGTATTGGTTTTGTAGTTGTCCATTGTCTAACACCGGTCTCACGTTTTTCCTGAAGCTTTTGATCAGCCGTTCACAATATTAAACGTAAGTAGAATTATGAATTACTATGTTTATACAAATACTGTACTTGAACTTCTTTTGTTATGATCTTTTGTGAAAATGTATAGTACTGTTTTTTGCTCATATTTTTCGATACGAAACTATGTTCTACTAAATACGCAATATTTTGTTTTGAAGTAGAAACCGTTCACAAACAATCAAATACGTATTACATGTGTCCAGTAAACAATTCTAGAACGTGGATTGTTCCAAAAAGGTTGCTCTCAATATATTATTTAATCTCGCGCATTACAATTGTGTTTACCAATTTGTTGATATGAATTAATTTATTAAAAATATATTAATAAAAAAAGCATTCAGATTGGATAAAATATTCAAATGATATGAGAAAAAAAAATTCTATTGAACTAAGAACCGGGCTTCATGCATTTGTTTGTTGTATTGTTATTATGAAAGTAGTGAATGGAACATTTAATTGTTCATTGAGTATTTATCGAATTTTATTATTAATTATATATCGTTAACAAATCTCATTAACATCACGTAGGAAAAACAGTTGAACCAATAGTTTGAAAAATACATTTGATACACGTGTGAATTCTAACCTCAAAATTGAAAGTTGGGTTCCCGCCTTATAATATCACACTTAAGAAGCTAATCATATGCTGACTATAGAAAAATAATTATTCATTAATAATAAATTAATTTAATTTTATATCCAATTTGTTCAATCATATTTTTGAAATGTTTAAAATTATTTTTCTCCACTAGATTATCAATAGATGTAGTAAATTAGATGAATAAATTGGTATTTCAATTATAATTTTGTATTTATTTTTCAGATGTCTAAACTGATGAATAAACCAGTCGCCGGCAAGCCCGGTGGCAAGGCTAACGGCCCTGGCCACCAAAAGAATAAAAACAATTTCGCCAAGAAAAACGGCGTGCACAAGCCAAACGCTCAGAATATCAAGAAAACTGTGCATCAGAAGAATCAAAAACCAAACCAGAGTCAAAAACAGAATCAGACTCAAAAACCAAATCAGAAGAATCAGCCCCAAAAAGGTAAACCTTTTAAGAAAAATGTGAGCATGGAAGAGTCAGATGACGACGAAGTCAATGATGGAGTTCCAATGTTCAAAGGGCTGCCAAAAGATTCTCCAACCAAACAGGGCAAAAAGAAGAACCAGAAGAAGGCCCCAAAAATTGAGGAAAGCATGGACTCCTCGAACGCACTTGAAGAAGATGACGATTCCAGCTTGGATTCTGATGATTTAGAGGATGATGATTCTGATAGCGGGGATGTTGATACTTCAATGAACTCGTCAATGAATTCTAAGAAAAACAAGTTATTGAAAATGGCAGACCTTCTGGGTGACTCCATTGCTGATGATGACGATGAAGAATGGTCTTCATCAGCTGGAAGCGATGATAGCGATCTAGATGATGAGGAAGTGAGCGATGAGGAAGGTATGTACGAAGTTGATGATGATGAGGATGACGACGATGACGATGATGATGATGAGGATGATGATGATGATGAGGAGGATGAGGATGAGGAAGAAGAGCTTTCTCACAAAAAATCCAAGCTTCTTGAAATCTTGGGAAAGAGCCTTGATGAAAATGACGATGACGACGATGAATTTGAGGTTGACGATGAAGAAGAAGATGATGACGAAGATGATGAAGACGATGAAGAGACTGACATTTCTAAATCAGAAATCTCCAAGTCGGATATTTCTATGGTCGAAGAATCTCCGAAGAAAAAGGGCAAGAAGGAAAAAGCAGTAAAAGCAGAGAAGCCCGCAAAGGGAGATAAGTCAGCAAAACCAGAGAAAAAACAGTTAACCGAAGAAGAACTTAAAGAAAAAGACGAAAGAACAATCTACATCGGTAACGTACCTAAAGAATGCACGCCTGAAAAGATTACGAAAATCTTGAAAAAGTATGGCGAGGTTGAATCTGTAAGGATAAGGGGAGTTATTCCAGAAGACCAAAAAATTTCCAATTCCAAAATCGCCAAGAAAGTTGCTTTTATCAAGAAGAAGATGCACCCGAAAGTGGATAATTTTGCTGCATTTGTAGTGTTTGTCAATAAAGAGTCAGCCGAAAAAGCTTTGGCCATGAACGGAAAGAAAATTGACGATCATATCGTGAACGTTAACTTGCTTATTAAGAGGAACTCGTTCGAACCAAAGAAGGCTGTCTTTTTAGGCAACTTGCCTTTCGGTTAGTAATCATTTCTATATTTTTTATAAATTGTTTAATTAATCTATTGGAAACTAGCTAAATTAAAATATTTATTGTTTTTTTAGACGCTAACTTCAACGAGATTCATAACTTGTTCTCTAAATGTGGAACCATCGAAAGCCTTCGTCTTATCAGAGACAAACGAACGGGATTAGGTAAAGGTTTCGGTTACGTTAATTTCACCTCTACTGACGCTGTCACTCTTGCTTTGGAATTGAACGGCTCAACAGTTGGCAAACGTGAAATCAGAGTAAAAAATTGTGCGGTTAACCAACCATCCAAGAGGAAACGAAATGAATCGGAAGGACAAAACAACAAGTCCAAGAAATTCAAGAAAGAGCAACCTAGTCAAAATAAGGTAAGAAACGATCTTTCAATTAAAAATTTATCGCTATTGATGAATTGAAAATTAAATTAATTTTCCTTTTTATTTCAGAATCAAACTAGTAATGGAAAGGCTCCCCAACCTCAAGGTGAAAAGAAGAAGAAACCGTTCGTGAAGAAAGAACAAGTTAAGACCGATAATGCCTCCCCCAAGAAGGAAGAAAAAATGTCCTTCGCAGGACAGAAAGCCGACGGAAAGAAGAAGAAGAACAAGCCCAACAAAGAGCAACAGCAGAAGAAAGTCATGGCTAAGAAATTCATGGGAAACAAGGGCGGAAAAGCGAAATAGATTGAATATTCATTGTTAGATTAAAAATGATAAAAACTTCTTTTCAAGTATGAACTGCACGACACGTGAATTGTAGCTTAAGATTTTGTTTCAATTTCCAATTAGTTTTATAATAATTTTATAAATATGCTTGTTAGATTGTTGAAAAAATTGTAACAAAAGTAATCTGCGATTTGCAATTAATCAATTAAGGTACTTTTTCGTGTCGTTTTGGGATCACATTTGATATTCGGACGAACTACAATTATAAGTCAATGATGTCATGTAAATAGACCTTTCATAAGTTTAAAATTACACACTAATTTCGATCAACCATACCTAACATTTGTTCTAGGTTTTGTACTTTGATTTATAGAACAATTCCAAGAGTTAAAATACACGACCATTTTTTTTATCATAACAGTATTTTATTTACAATACAAAATCTTTGAGAAAATAAAAAAATATACAGTATAAATTAATTAGCCTCACGAGTCCTTCTCTTTGCTGTACAAGTTTTCGGATATCTTTTTGATTCTAGTATGCATGGGTTGGGGCAAATTATTCTTCACTTTGTTGCAACAAACTGCGCACAATCGTTTGCTGTAGAATAAACTGCAGTTCATGCACACTTGAGATTTGCAAAAGCTGCAGTCTCCGCCGAGGGGCAGCACTTCTCCTTTGTTCAATGCCGAGAACGGATCTTTCTTGATGTAACATTTTTCTTGGTACACGAGATGCTTAGCAAAGGGAGGTTCTGTGCCAAAGTAGTCGTACTTTTCATCCAATGAACAAATGTGACATTTGAACTGTCCCCCTGAGTTTGGCTCGTTTTTTGAATTTCTTATTGCTTCACTGCTCTCTTCCTTCGTACTTGGTTCCTTCGAAGTTCCAGCACTACCATCCATCCTGTATAATAAAAATTACAAAATAATCACTCTTGAGAAAAGAAAAAAAGTTTAAATAAAAGGGTGTAAAAAATCATAATAGGAAAGTAGTTAATAATTCAAAACTGAAAGAAACTTGGACAATCAAAAAAGACAATTGCAGTTAAAATAATTTATTTTTAAACAATAATTCGTCGTAACAATTTTTATTCCGAGCTTTTAACAGATAACAAAGCCTCTTTTTGAGATTCGGGCATCCACCAGGAGGGCTTTAGGACTCGCAGTGGAGCATTTTGTATGTGCAGCGATTCCGCCTTCAGAGCCTCGGCGATTCTCATGAGTCCCAACCCAAAGACATTTTCTCTTGCCCTGAACTTGCCCACGGGCCTTCCCTTTTCATCCACAATCTTCTCATCATATTCAATGTTTCCTTTTGATTCCTCATTAAAAATCAGAGGCATTAATCTTTTTCTTACAACTCCAGTGTGATGTGTTCTCGCAGTGAGTTCCTGACCAATGTAACAACCCTTGTGAAAACTAACTCCATGAAGATAATCCGCGTTTATTTCCAGCGGCAGAGCTTTACCAGGTGGAAAATCTTCAATCCCTTCTCCAATGCCTAGCTTATATCTGTGAGTCCTGTAGTTGACCTGACAATTCGAGTTTTCATTTTTCACTCCCAGGTGTTTCGAGATCTCCTCCGACTTGACTTCATTTTGTGCTAAAATTCTGAGTCCCAGGTCGGACAATCGTGGATCTTCATAGACAAGAATTTTGTCTATGACTTTTCTCGATTTGTTGTACTGACTGCCGCAAGGAAAGATCTGACCTTCGAGCTTCGAGTCAGTTTGAACTTTGGATTCCTCTGAGTTGGTCGTAGGATTGAAAACCGCCCAGACTTTGACCTCTTCTTTGATGGGTTTGATTTCGACCTGTTTCCTCAACCTGTACACCGTCAGATGCTTCTTCAGGTTCGGTTCAATATTCGAGTCACACTCGAGGTAGAACAAGTTGTCATCCTGAACCTTGTAGATAACCGTGTCAAACATGACCCTGCCTTTGATGTTGAGAAACAGCGCATAAATGCTGGCATTGCCGTCCTCAAATAGTCGCATGTCATTTGTTACGAGTCCTTGCAGAAATTCGGACGAGTCCTTGCCGGAGATTTGGATTAATGCTCGACTGTCCAGCCGTTCTATGGTCTGTTGTTGGCTCGCGAGTCGACGAGTTTGGCTTGAAAACCTGCACCCTGCCAACCGGAGCAAAATTGACCTCGCAGGAATCATGTTTTTCTCCCAGACGTGACGGTTTTCAATACATCTTAGGATAGAAATTATTTTTGAAAGATGACAGTTTGTAGGTTAGAGTTGTTTGTAGAGATGAAATAAGTTACTGCGAGGTTGGTACTCACTTTGTTGCTATTTCTTTGCGTCAGTTTTCGTCATTCGATGATGGTGAAGAACAATTTTGCAATTTTTCTTATTGATTGTGACATTCGTTGATTGGTCATCGATAGATACGAAATTCGGCAGTCGGTTATTTGAAGAGGTTATGTTTTGATTCGGTAGAGAGTAAATTATTGACTATTTTTTCAGGTTACTTCTTCAAACGTATTCGTTTGATTGTTGAAAAACTTGTAAACATAATGATCCATTATGTTTTTAAAATTACAATCCCAGGTTATTTTATATAAATAATTTAATTTTGTACTTTCCCGCTAATCCCCCAGACTTTAGCGCCACCTAGGATCATTGCAACTTTTTTATTGAAAGTTTTAAAAACTTTTGAAAAATTGTCAACAAGTTATTCGAAAGAATCAAACTTTCATATTTCAATACATCATTAAATACATTTACATCAATTTAAATGATATTTTACATTTTTCAAGGTCATCCGCAGTGTTTACATTATTGAAATTCATCGCAAACAAGCAAGACAAAACAAAAAAGAATTATAATCTTGATTGTTGACAAGATTGACAGGCTGATCTCGATTGTTAACGATTAAACAATTGATTTATTTCATATCACGTGAAAACATTTATTGCCAAAGGGATTGGGGAGACTAGCGCCTCCTACAGTCTTTTGAAGAACTTGCAACTGGTTTTCATCGGAAACCCGAGATCAGCCGAGAGTTTTGAATGCGCGCGAGCGGTGACTGCCGTCTTCACCGCACAGCGCACACCGCACAGTTAATTCTGGCTCAGTATTCGTGGCGCGTTATACGAGTAAACACAGGCGTAAACTCGGTTCTGATCTCGTGACGGTCGGTCAAGATCTTGGAGTTCGCGCTGCAAACATACGCAAACGACGAAAAAAATTGACACCAGCGGACGTAAATAAAATAGAAACAGAAAAAAAAACATAAACAAAGTGTTCGGTGAGCGTCCGGCGCTAAATGCACTTGCGAGTGCGGCGAGCGATAAAAAAGGATACGAAAAAGAGATGATGTTCCGCGCGTAGGGCATTGTACGTGCAAGCAGTGCGTTCGGATTGGTGTTCGTCTGTTGGTGCGTCTGTGTGTGTGACAAAGACGAGCCTAACATTTTATGATGTACACCAACGGCTACGAGGTAGATGGTAGCTGGGTGCTACGCATCTACGTCACTGACCTTCAGGTCGAGCGGAGTCTTCGGGTCAAAGGCGAGCTGCACATCGGAGGTGTCATGCTCAATTTGGTCGAAAATCTTGGTAAGTTTGCGAGCGTTAGCCAACCGTAAACTACCGTAACTGTTTATTCTCTGCGCTCAAAATTGCAAACTTAACGAAACTGAAATAAAATTAACCGAGCAAACAATAACAAAAATTGGAATTCAACATTGTTAAATTGCAATTCGGAAATTGATAAATAATTGGATTTTACAATTGCAAAATTAGTTTTTATAATGTTCAGCTCAGAGGTTAAATATTCATCGGTACAAAATTGCGCAAATATTTGTCTGTAAAGTATTGTTGGTTTGGATGATTGATATTCAGGCATTATCATATTCAAAATATTGAAAAATGTTCGCTCATCGTCAAACAATGATTTACATGCTGGTATGATGATTTGTTTGAATACTAAACAAACGTTTTCGAGAGAAAAAAAAGGGAGTATTGGTTCCCCCGTTTTAACGTTTATTCTCATGTAAATTAATTGGTCTCTCATATCTCATGATTTTCATATTTTCCTATAATATTTTCAAAGTCGAAAAGCGACTAAAATTTCAATTCACGTCCGTAGGTTTCATTTTATAAGAATTATTATTTTGTGAGTTCTTTTTTTTTTCTTCAAAGGACAATAACGCTCTCGACCTTGAGCTAGCTATGAAATAGTGCACGTGCACTTCACTGTTAAAAGCGCTGCTCCTTTTTGATAAGATTACAGAATGGGAATAAATTTGATACGCCGCCGCGTAACGTAATAGCGAGGAACTTGACAACTGTCACTTGGTACGCAATTATTTAACGTGTCACGCAATTCGTATTCTCTTCGACACCTACACAACTCCATCTCATAATTAATTTTTCAATTTCGCTTGTGTCTTAATTTGCGAAACGTATTTTGACATCTCGAATTCGCTTTCGCAGTCCAAAAATTTCATCTTTTTCATCTCTATATTGTTGTAACTCTTTCTTTGAAGACACATGTTTATGCATTTCATTTTGTTATTCCACATTGTTTTTTATGTTCGCGTTTTTTGTTTTATTTCGAGGTAATATTTTATTTGCAACGACTCATTTGGCCAACTGGTCAAAAAACCTCAGGTGCGTGGAGGCGAAAACGGAGCAAGTAGGCGGCACATCGAGGTTAAAAATGTCGCACACTACGGCGGAGCAACAAGTAGCAGGATTTGAGTATCGTTGTTGGAACGCGACCCCGAGATAGTACGTGGTCGCTTGCAGTCGAGCTGGCCCTCGCGGAGAACATACGAAGAAGAAAAACTGGACGCTCTCAAACTAGTTTCGCCATAACATACGCTCCTCGGCCCTGTATATGAGACAATCTTAGCATAAAATATGTGAACCTTTCACGCGTTCCTGAAAACAGATTTTCGCTCACCGATTCTCCATGTCACATACCTCGAGTGTCCTGAAAATGCTTCACTCATCCCACATTCGGATCTTTTCATTTACATATATTCATGGAAAGGAATTCAACTGTCCAAATCATGTTTTTCTGCTAAAATTGATTTCTCGTTTGAAAAGAAGTTGAAGTTGAAAATTTTAAAATATTCATGTAACTTTTGAAAGATTCTTGTTGAGAATTGTGTGTAAATTGTTTGATTGAATAAAAGAAAAAGTTGTCGGGTAAATCAACATCACAGTTAGTTTATTTAATCGCAAGATCCGTCAGAATAATTATAATGAAGAAGTTATGTAAGTTGTAATATATAGTTGTGGATTATTCACTTATAATAATTATATATTAATGTTATTCGTGGTAGTGAATCCTGGAATGTTGTGTGTACATGATCTGTTAATTAGATACCTGTACTTATTCAGGATGCAACTGGTGAATCATCACGGCAAACGACTCTCACAAAGAAATCATGTTCGATATTGATAACGAGGGTTGTCAGATAAAAACAAGTCTTTTTGTCGTCATGAAAATAAGTTGACTGACAGGCTACAAAGTATAACACTTTGCTGCAATACGAAAAAAAAAAAAAAAAATAGTTTGCTCGTTTTTCTCTGCATTTGTCTCTGTACTGTTCGAGTAATTATTATTTATTGTTACCATGAACGAGAAGGCAAATAAGATCTTATTCATTTAGTCTTTTTCACTTGACAATCAATGCAAAAAGTCACAATTATACTCTCTGGTTTCTCACATTCAATGGCACTCGGATTTGAACTGCATTCTTCCATTGCGATAAAGTGCACGACTTTAATCAATACCTCTTCTCGGAGACGAGGCTTCTTTGAATTGTTTCTTTGTTTATCGTATGACTCGTTTAATTCTTCTTCATCTTGAATTAATTAAATTGAAAAAGATAAAAAAAATTTAATACACTAATGATATAATTGCAGGTTTCAATTTTTGTGCAATTTTATAATGGACTTTGCGAGATCACAATTTCAAGAATAAGTGATTATAAACTTTCGAAAAAAAAACAGAGAAAAAAATTGGAAAAAATTTCCAAACTTCCAGAATATAATTTATAAAAATAATTACAGAGTTAAGATTTTTTTCAATTTGTTCTAATAGTATTTCTGTGAATACAATTTTTGTATTTATAAATAGACGTCTGGATAAAATATTGAAAAAAGAGAAGTTTCATAATTCAGAAAAACGAGGAAGAATGAAAGAAGTTCTGCTCCAAACTTTTTACTTCATATTAGTTTCATCATTGCGGTCTGACAAAAGTTGTCCAATCATCGTGTAATATCCTAAATGTGGTTTTGTACTATTTCACTACTGTTGACTCTATGATCAATGGGAAAAAAAGACGTCAAAGACTAAACTAGCATTACTGTGTGCACTCACTAAAATTATTTTTTGATGCTTTTTCTATAATCGACCAATTTTCTTCTTAATTTAGTAAATTGATTTTGAAGAAAATCTGAGAATTCAAAACAATTCATCCACGAATGAATTAAACTAAATTGAAGCTTTTCACGTATCAAAACAAACTTTATCAAAAATTAAAAGAACCTTCAACGCTAACTGAGGAAAAAAATAAACAAGTTCACTGGACTGATAAAGGATTAAAATGTTTCCGGACTGAAAATATAATTCCGTTATTTATATAAGACCAACTTTTAGAGGGATTTAAAAACGCCATTAAACATTTGATCGCGTGACGTCACGCGTGTTATTATTTTTAACTTGAAAACAGGGGTAATGTACAATAACAAACTTATTTTCATCTTATATTTCATCAAATATTATTTTTCTGCTCTTTAATCATTTTATATATCCTTTCAAACATTCTTTTCTTCGAACTTTTATGAACATATTTTTTCGTCATATCTCGACCATAAGACTTATGCATTTTTTGTTTCTTTCATAAGATTGAAGATACTGTTAAAATAACTCAAGGGAAAGCGGGTTTCTTAATAGAACCGTCAAGTATTTGCCTTATCTTCAGCAGCATTTATTGCACAATTCACTTGACCTTTTTTTCATTAACGAAACACACAATAAATCAATTCTCAATAAATATTTTTATTTAAGCGCCCCAGGGACTAAACTCTTTTACTTCCCGGACAATTAGGGATCCTTTGGCTTAAAAAATGCCTTGCAGATGCTTTTATTATTTCCTTTGCAGGATTCGGAAGATCGTTTTATATCTGTAGTTTGAAGTTCGGCCATATACCGGCAAAGAAATAACCCACTAAATTTTACTATGAATCCTAGT
>JAAMPD010000207.1:73126-84600 GCA_025266255.1 Trissolcus basalis
AATGCTAAAATTAATATAATTAATTAGCATTTGAAAAACCCAATTTTGACTGTACAAAGCGTCATACCTTAAATACGAATTTGCTCATGTATCATATTTATTTTCAATTTTAAAATTTAAATAATAAAAATAAAATAAGTATACCAATCTTAGTGATTTTATTTGAAAATTTTTTGTTTGATGATAAGTATTATTTTATTATGAAAATATAATACAATGCGATTTGTAAATAATAAAATATTGATAATTCTTTTCTCTTGGTGTATTGGACCAAATAAATCTAACAAGATTTTTTTATGGCTATAAAGTAAGTCTTTGGAAGCATATTAAATATGCAAAATTGTGGTGAAGTGCGTTAGTTTTATCCGATGCTCTGTACGCCATTGACAATAAGGCTTTTGTGCAAACTCGGCTGAGCCGTGTGTAAGACTCGAGACGGTGCCTTGAGAACCCGAGCCCTTGTTCTTTCGAGGGTGTCGGGTAGCTCAAGGGTTTCATCCCTCCGCGTTTGTACACACGCACGCGATACACATGCATTTAGCACGCGTTTTTTTTTCCTTCTTCTTCTTGCTTCCACTTCGCAAGAGTCACTCGCTACTGAGTGACGACCACTGTGTACGTACAAAACACGTTTTGTTGTCGCATGAGGAGTGTCCCGGACGACGCACTCGCGCCTCCTACGAGACACAAAAACATATTGAAAGCCCTGCGAGAACGCCTTAGCGAAAAAAAAAAAAGATCAAAAAGACGCAGAATAGCATATTGTCTTGGAAAACGTATTGTTCGCGAAATACGAACAATATCAACGCAACTCTGTCTTTTGATCGTGATACACACCATTTTCTAAAATTGCTTTTTCTCCTCTTTTAAATGGCTTTGTCACATTTAAACGAAAAGATAAATTTTGCAAGCTGTAGATAATCGTAATAAAGCTTAACATTGCTTTTTATTAAAAATCAAATTGAGAAATTCAAAGTAAAGAGAATGAATTTTGAGAAAGATCCTTGAGAACATTTTTTGAGACTTTGAAATTTTCAATTAAGGAGTTCAAAGAAGAGTTGATGATGATCTATCTTGATTTCAAAAGGAATTCATAATTTGCTCTTTGAGATGACAAACAAAAAACGGTTGTCTCAAATCAAGACTCAATAAATAGAACTTAATTAAACCCGAAGTAGAGCCCAGGAGAGCTTATTGACTGAAAACAAATTGCCTTGAAAGGGAATCTTCTTGGTACAATGAGTGCTCGAGATCAATTGCTACCAGCATGTTGTGTCACAATTTTTTTTGACTTCCTGCGCTTTTCTTTGGATCACGCGAACAATGGCATAGTCAAGGACTCGGGTCCTCTCAGCGCTGCCTCGAATTGCGCTTAATGACGAGTAAAAGTTAATAGCCACGAGATGAGCTTGCGTCTCCCGATTTGGCATCTTGAACTTGTCTCTTTAACTCGACCTATTTTCTGACGTTCGAATCACGAATAGAACCTCATTCATATTTTTAATCCCGCTCATTACACAAGTATACAAAACTAATTTTATTCAATTTAATAAACTGACCCGTTCAATAACCTTATTGAATAAAATATAATTAAGAACTGAAAAAAAAAGATGAAATAATAAATAAACTGAAAAACACCAGAGGAAAAATTGGAGATTACAAATGTTGGCAAAAGTTAGCTAATAAAGAAGAAAAAACTGTTATTAGTCTTACAACTTTTTATCAGGTCTTTTGAGTCACCCCAAAAAGCATATTCAAACAAAGCAAAGAGAAAGAAAAAAAAGAGTAAATTGTTGCCTAAGTACAACAAACACCGTGTAAACTGCGAGTCTGCAAAAACCGTGAAAATCACGTAGCGAGGGTGATGCGAAGGATCTTGAAGACGCAACGACGTAAAAGGAGAGAAAAATGCCGGCGTCCCCGTAATAAGCAGGGTCGTTAGCTCCGCGTAATTAAACACCGCGAAACTGTCGTCTCTCACGTGAATTATAGTGCCTTCGGGTCATTTTGTCTCGGAGTTTTCGATACTCGCCTTTCCTCTGCGTCTTTTGAGCTCACAAATATGTGCGATAAATCAGTCAATTATTAACAAGGAGGGTTCGATGAAATAAATTATTTCAAGCCTGATTGGAGTGTGGAGTTCAATTTTCTTGTTCTTCGGTTGGAAACCGATATTGTTTCTTCCTCAAAGAAATTTCTTGTCTAATTTACAATTAAAATAAAACATAAAAAATAACGTTCAAAGGAATTGATTTTAATTGCAAGTTAAAAAAATGAATAACACTTGATTGGTTATAATTGAAGCTGATATAATCATGAAGCTGATCATCATTTGCATTGATAATCATTGAGTTAGTTGAAAAACGAACGTGATGGCGGAACTGAACGTAATCACGATCGAGCCTTGAGGGATCTAAAGTGAACATAAAAATCTAAGATGGAAAACTAGATGATGAATAGAATAATTATAGTAATTGAATGTATTGCAGATATCCAGATAGATTGGTCGGATCATGCACTGTGGTGGCCGGCACGCAATCAATGGCTGACCAGGACGCGAACCACGTTGGACCAGTATGGCGTAGCGGCCGATGCCTTGCTGTACTTCACCCCGATGCACAAAACCTTGCGCGTGCAGTTACCGGATCTGCGCTACCTCGACTGCAGGGTCGACTTCTCAGTCAAAACTTTTAACGCTGTCATTAATTTGTGCAAAGAACTTGGTAATTATGATTTTTTATGGCATTTTGCAATAAATTAATAAATAATTAATAATCACAGGAAATGAACAAATTAAATATAAAATTTGTTGTTTTTTTCTGTTATCAAGAAAAAACTTAAGAAAGATACAAAATGTGATAGAATTTGTATTTCAAATTACAGGAATAAGACACCCAGAAGAATTGTCATTTTGTAAACCACTCGAGCACAACCACTTGAAGCACAATTTGAAGGACCATCCAGTAAAGAAGAAAATTGAAAATCAGAAAAATGGCTGGCACGTGCCAGTTGACACGAACACATTTATCCCGGTTAGTCAGAGTCCAAGAGGCTCGACTGGCAGCTTGGACCAGAGCAGTCCATTCATGTGTGCCCCGGTCACACCCAGTAGTAAAAATCACAGTACCCCTATCAGTTCACCTATCTCGGTAAATGTTTATTCACACTAACGAGCATAAAGTTTGTATCACACAGATAAACATTTTATCATTTGATAATGTTATGCAACTCATAAATAGCACTTGGACTAATTTGACAAATTAATAGTTCGTTTTGAAGTAAATTGAATCGTGCTCAATTCGTGATAAGTGTTAATTTTGTCTGGTGATGGATTATACATTAATAGATTAGTCGACTCATATGTCAAACTTAAAACTGGTTTTCATTCGATCCTGGTTTATTGTTCTGGGGGAGTTATGTTTGTTTTTGTCAGTGGTGTGTAAATTTGAACATTGGGTAACGAAAGAAATTGGAAACATTTGTCATTTACATTACATTTGTTTGTCTGTGTTGAAACATTAATAAAAAAAAAAAAATAATAATAAATACCATAAATCGTTGTTTTGTACCGAGTTGTTACTAATAAATTGTACGTGTGACAATTGCAGCAATCCGGCACATGGAAAAGGAACAACAACAGTGGTTTCGGAAGCACCGGATCGTTCAATGCAAACAACAGCACGATGAGCTTGGAGGCCTTGAACGGCGGATTAACAGAATCGCTCGCGCAAAGTCCGCCGACTATTTCACCGGAAGTGCGCTCAAAACTCATCCGACCAAAAAATCTCGTGGAACGTGCCCGAATGAACGTGGCCTGGCTGGACTCGTCCCTCTCAATCATGGAACAGGGGATTCGAGAATTCGATACCCTCAGGCTCAGATTCAAATTCTACTCGTTTTATGATTTGAATCCGAAAACGGACGCGGTCAGGATTAATATGATTTATGAACAGGCTAAGTGGCAATTACTTACTGAGGAGATCGATTGCACCGAAGAGGAGATGCTTATGTTTGCTGCATTACAGGTAAATTCATATCAAAGTTGAACTTTTTATTCCATTTTGAAGGTTGTTTTAATTAAATTTTATTTGTTGCTACAACACATTGTTCGTTTGGCTTTTTGGTTGAAATAATTTTAAAGTTCTACAAATTTGGAATTCAGTCTCGATTTTCTTTCCTTTCTGCGTCTATAATACAGGGCTTATCTTCTGATGGTTTGAAAAGCATGTTCGCTTGTGTGTGTGTCACCTGTGTTCGTATACCACGGTACCAGACACACACACAAATTACTGAATAAAACTTTTGAGTTGCCAGTATGCAAGCTTCGACCATGAGAGATTTTTTTCCTTCTCTCTAAAAGGACTTGTTTGATTTTGTCAGAGCGAGGAAAAGTTTGTAACAGGAATCATCTTGAAAATAACCAACAAGGAGGTTACGAGATTGGTGGATAAAAATAAACTCTAAAGACTAATTTTTTTTCCTTATACTTTTCTTTTTTCTTGAAAACTTTGATTTCCTGGTTAGACTCAATCTAACCAGTTTTCTATCTGAATATTTAAAAACAAATTGATAAACTCATCATGAAATTTCTTTTAGAAAGTATCATTGCTGCGAGACACGCCATTACATCGTAGTAGTGAACGACAAAACATAATCATTTTCCAATATTTCATTGCGAACCGTCGGGCGTCAGCAACTTTAAGAGTTAATAACCACGCCTGTCGCGAGGAGTTTTTCACGACAAAAATTAGCTACTCATTAACCGTATCACATACGCATTAAGTCATGTATTACTTGGTTCGTTTATAAAGAAAAAAGAGTGTACTTCAGGCAATCGCGTGTTCACAGCAGGCACGAGCAAAGAGCTACTTGTTTTGCGTTGTTGTTTTGCTAAAACATCGACGCCCAAGGCGACAATTTACGTACACAGGCAGAAGTGCGCGGATGCCTGCATGATCGGTCGCGATTATTTCACGCGTGATTTCAAGTCATTATGCATGTACGCGTACGCACGGACGCTTTCAGTTGCGATGACATCCTACATTTTCACTCTCTGTTTTTCGACGTTGATTCGTTTCAAGGATCTGAAATTACCGAGCTGCTTGCTTGAGTTTCGAATTGAGTTGCAAATAAATAGGCCGGACCGAAAAAAAGACAATCGAGTTTCACATTTCGCGAAGCTGACTGGAAAATTATACGCTTTTAGTTATTTGCAATTTAAAATTCGCCCGCCTGCTGTCATTATTGTTATTATTTTCAATTTTTTTTCAAATGTTCATGCAAATCGACACTTTTTGTATTCATCGTGACTTTGTAATTAATTAAATTACCGGTAATTGAATGGGATTTCATTTGAATATGATTTTGGATTTGTAACAAAACGGACGATGTGAAACAGCGAGAAAATGGTTATGAAACGATTAAATATTTTCATTTCAATTGCAAATTTGTACCAAAATAACAATCTGATCTGTAATTGTAATTCAGTTGTCATCATAATTTGCCTTAGATTTTATTTTATGTTATTCAAATTAATTGGCTGAAGATGTTTCCAGCCATGAAAGGTTTAATGTATTCCAAGCAATCCTAAAGATAATGCAATTATGTATGCAATTTTGTATGTAATCAGAATTTTAATCATAATAACGTAACTTTTATTATTTTAATATTTGTGCATCTTAATGGCATAAATTTCAATGGATATCAGCTGTATGCAAGCATTTTTAGCTTTGCAGAATGTTCCTTTGTATAACAATGCCTTTGTAAAATTTATCTAAGGGAAAAAAAGTGTGTATATTGAATGGAGAGTCGTTCCGTGATAAATTTGAAAAGCAGTAAATATGGATTACGCAAGAATAGATTACATAACGGAACATTAATCTTGCACGAAGAGAAGATTAAAGGGGCCAGCATCTCCAATTTTGCAACGAAATTCATAACGTGAACTCACCCGGAAAATATTTTAGAATTTTAATCATCGTCTACATAATGATGCATACTTATTAATAAATATAAGCTCTTTTAAAGTCACCGCCTCTTGTTATTTTCTATTTCGAAAAGTTAAGCAAATTTGGATTTTCAATATTTATTGATAATATTAATGTTTTCAGGTACAAGTTAATTTACAAGCGAGTGTACCACAGCCAAGTTACGAAACCAACGGCACCTCGTCGCCTGTGGAGGATGACATCGATGCTGCCCTTACCGACCTCCAGGTGACCCTCGAGGGCACAAACATCAGTGACCGGCCGAGCGACATAACACAAGTGCCCGAGCTGTGTGACTATCTACGTTTTTTCAAGCCCAAGCGCTTTACTCTAAAAGCTTTCAAGCGCTACTGGTTCACATGCCGGGATCTGCAGCTGAGACTCTATAAATCGCGTGAGGACGTCAATAGCTCAGAGTCACCTGTGTACGTGATTAATATGCGCGGATGTGAAGTCACGCCGGACGTGCATCTCTTCCAAGGCCGTTATGGCATCAGACTAGAAGTGCCGAGTGCCGAGGGGATGTCCGAGATGTGGATTAGATGCGAAACGGTGAGAGACATTGTATGAGCTATCTTCAGGCTAGGGACATAAGAGCCGTTTTATATGAGATCCGAAGAGATGAGATTTAGACACGACACGTCATGAAATAGGGATGGTTTTATCAGCTTAATGAAGTGTGGGACTTGCACCCCTTATTGGTTTCTCAGTTTCATATGATGAGTAATAAATTTACTCTCAGTAAACGAAAGATCGTTTTATTAGCTTTGTATAATAGCATTTGTAAGATAACTCTGTTAGTTGCAATTTTTACAAGAAATACATAAGAAATTTTTTTATTCATTCAGTTGAATTTTATATAAACTCAGATATAAATAAGATTAGGTGATAGTAAATGGTTATTAATTTCGTGTCACGCGATTAGATGAAATTAATTATTTAGATATTATAATGAATATCGCTAGTGGAGAGAGGTGTTCATTAATAAAAAATTGATTGCAGGAACTTCAATATGCCAAATGGATGGCTGCCTGCAGACTTGCCGCAAAGGGCCGCACCCTCGCGGATTCCACTTATGAGAGTGAAGTAAATAGCATTACAGCGTTTCTGCAGCTACAAAGGCCAGCCCCTGCACCAGCCATTAATCCAAATTCTCTTGGTGATATTATACCCGAGGATTACGTTGCACCTAGATTCGCCAAAAAGTTCAAGGGCAAAGTAAGTTTAGCATTTATAAATTATTGTATAGATTACATTCAACATGGGCGTTTACCAAGTGATGTTTTTTTTTTTATTTTCAGTTAGTGCAAAGGATTTTGGAGGCACATGCAAACGTCAAAGATCTATCTTTGGTTGAAGCAAAAATGAATTATATTAATGCCTGGATGTCATTACCAGAATTTGGAATAACTCTGTTTATCATCCGATTCAGTGGTAAAAGCAAAGATGAACTCTTGGGCATTGCTAGTAATAGACTTATGCGAATGGATTTGCACACCAGCGACCATTTGAAGACATGGAGATATAACACGATGAAGGTTCGTTATAATGAGACGTGCTAATGTCAACAGGTCAATTAACTTACTCTTTAGGATTTATTTTTATTCTCATTTGATTTCAGGCGTGGAATGTTAATTGGGAAGTTAAACACATGATGGTTCAATTTGAAGAAGAAAATATCATCTTTGAATGCCGATCAGCTGATTGTAAAGTCGTCCACGAGTTTATCGGTGGTTATATTTTCTTATCCATGAGATCCAAGGAAGCAAATCAAACTCTCAACGAAGAAATGTTCCATAAATTAACTGGAGGTTGGGTTTAAAATGTTGAATAGAGCTGTAACATTTGTCGACAAATAAGACTCAATATTTGATGCCATCTAGAGAATATAAATTTCTAAATAAAATAAGACAACTCAAAAATGGCAAATAAATGAAAATGGAAAAATGTCACTTGAAAATGAGAAGATAAAGTTCAAGTGGATACAAATCAAGTGGAAATTAGCCACAAAATATCAAACTTTTTTGTAAAAGATTTGACTTCATCGAAACATAAACACTTTTAGCATCGCAAAGTACATAAGAAATATTTTGAATTATCACACAATTCAATTTTATTTACAATGTGAAAAATCAATTTTTTTGTACATAAATATTACTTTTCATCAGCGCACGATAAGAAGTGTTCTCTGCAAATTTATTGTATGCGACTTTTTATTTTACTGATGTTCTTTATCAGTGCCAACAATAATGTCTTGATTGAAATGTTCAATTAAAACAATATTTTAATTAAAAAATTTATATAGGTTAAGCAATTTCTTCATAGAATCTTCAAAAGAAGATATAGTAAACCCGGAATCGTGTAAAATGCTGACTCATTTAATTTGATTTATTAGATTAAATGATGTCAAATGCGCTAATACAAGTACAAATTTGGATTGCATCAGAGTGTGAATAATTTCAAGTATATGATACTTATCCAAAATGTTTGACGTTGAATAATTTTATTACTTAATATTACAAAATAAACTAAAATCATTTTACTGTGTTCCGTATATTATATTATATATATATGATACTAAAATCAGGACAACACTAATATATTAATAACGATGTATTAATAACAAAGTATTATTTTTTGGAGAAAATCTATGTAAAACAAAAAAAAAAAAAGAGTTTTATTTAAGTTATGTATAGATTTTATAAATAAATTTTACTTTAATTTATTATTCTTGGAGTTAAACCAAAGTGATAATTAGATATTCTAATTCAATCCAAATTTTTGCATGTTCATATTATTTTAGATATTTGATAGTTTTAATTGTCCACACCTATAAATGAAACAAGTGCCTACATTTTTGTACATACCGAAAGAGAAAATAAGTGAAAATGTATACCATAATCATATTGGTCTATGTTGAATGTCATACAATGTTCACAGTTGTAAGAAAGTTTCAGAAATAAAAATGTATGATTAATCAAATCGTCGTCAACCACGCATTAATTAACTCTTACAAATATTAAAAGTGAAAATTTGATTGACGTAAATTTGATTAATATAATACATAATTACACGTAGACACATCTCGCAGTTCTTGGTGTATACATACGCAAGTTTATTTATTATATATTTTATTGTACTTTTATCGATTGTATAAATTTATTTATATGGATAATATGATTTATCGTATTAGCAACAATAAATGTTGTATTTATTGTATACAACTTGGGGATAATATGCAATCACAATGTACAACCGAATCATTTGCAGCATTATAACGTGATCTATTGAAAAAATTTACTTAGAGCCACTCTTCTGAATTTGCTGTAACATGATTCTTGAAAAATCATAGTTTCGTAATTGTTTGTGAAACATTTTTTCCCATTTACATTTATGACGAGTAACTTGAAACTTACGTCGCATATGGTTTAATCATCACCATTGTAAAAATATTTTGATCCTTTTTGATGTATGTATTCAAGAGCTAGATAGGTGCTAAGACGAACGAGATTGAATTATTTTGTTGAAAATCTTGTAAATTTGTTATTGAACATGAATTATGATATTCTCTTTCATTTAATTAAAATAAGGATCTAAGTGAACGTAACAACAACAAAAAAATAATAATAATTATATTTTCTATAAATTATTTAAATTGTATATATTACTAGATTTAGGTTTAATTATATGATTTTGAACAATCATGTTTGTTCGTAATATTATTTAAATATCTTGTTTTTTTGTCAGGCTTTGCAAAATTTAACAAGAATATCATGGATCATGTTCTATCTATATGAAACATTTGTTCTGTTATTGCGCATTGTAATTAGTACTAAGAAGAATTGATAATTGATAAACATTCAATAAATAATAATTAGAACTTCAGGTATATTAGATATATATTTTGAAGTGCAATCCAGACAATAATATTTTGTTCACTACTGCAAAAACAATATCAAGATACAGGGTATTACATAAAAATGGACAATAATCAAAAAACATTTTTCAAATTGTAATGATCTAGACTGGGGCATAGCGGGGCCACTCTGATAGTATTATTGTCAGACACATTTTACTGTCTTACTAATTTTGAAACTTTCAAATTATGTATGAAATAATTACTGCCAGATTTTTTTCAATAACTCATAAGGAGCGTTACATCCTAAGAATTGTGAACTATAAGAGTTCGTTTCTCCTGAAAAGAAGCTTTGATTTCTTCCATCACCATTGCACTCAGAAAAAGAACCTACGGAACCAGAAACTGATGTTGTTGCAATTATCGTTAATTGTGAGGTCTTTTGCTACTTATACGACAGTCAACAGGCTCACGACAACTTCCGAGTAAAAGCGTCTGAAAGCAAATTAGTTCAGATTCGGTGTCCGTTTGACGTTCAGTTCATCAAGGTATTTATACTAACAGCATCACCAGCATAAATATGATTTCAAAAAACCAATCCACGCATCCCTATATGTAACGAAAAATTATAGTTTTGCATATTATCAAAGTGTAGATGTAAAATAAATCGATAAATTACGAATTAATATAAACACTGGTACGATTTTTACAAGGTTCCAAAGAGATATCAGACATATCTATAGTTCTTTTCGTTGAAAAAATTTATTTCGTACAAAATAAATTCTGTTGAAATATATAAAAATGCTACAAAAGTTGTAAAATGACTCAAAACATCCGGGATCTGTAGGCAGTTTAGTTAGGCGAAGGCAAATGAAGTGCCTTTAATCTTTTTGAACGGCGTCTTTTCTCTTTATTAAAACTTTCTTTCATTTCACAATGATGGATGACTGAAGATTAAGTTCATTCTTGGAGTAGTCAGACGACCGACTGTTCTTCTCCAGATAATCTCTGAACGTGGACATCTTAATTTTTGTGGAGGGTTTTTCACTGTACATTAATCCCCGATTCGCCATCTCAGTTTCCAACTTTTTCTGTGAACCGAAAGAAAACTTTATCATCACCTTAGAACTCATTTAACACCGTGTTAAGTTTGAATAAATTCATGAAAAGTATCAGCTTTGTGAAAAACTGAAATGAATATTAGACCTGTAAATTAACAGGAGGAGCTGAATGAAAAAGGCGCTCAGAAAGGGCTTTTTCCTTTTTGTTCTGTAGCCATTCGTGGGATATAACTCGATCTAAATTAAGCCTCTGCGTAATATCCGGTTCGAGAATTCCTCTGATAAGATTTTTCACTGATTCGGATAGAGTGTCTCTTATTTTAGGCTGGAACGCCCAATTCTTGAAGATTTGGTTGCGCAAAAGGGCCATTACGCTCTCGTCGTTGAAAGGCATCCTCCCGTTCAGCATTATGTAGAGAATCACCCCAAGAGACCATACATCCGCAAGTTTTGGATTGTAAGGCACCCCGCAGACGATTTCCGGCGAGGTATAAGCTGCGGATCCGCAGTACGTCTCACTCAAAACTCGACGACCACTTTCATCTACGCACCATCTTGAAAAACCAAAGT
>JAAMPD010000208.1:0-73056 GCA_025266255.1 Trissolcus basalis
ATTATTTTACTTTTTTTGTTGTAGAAATATCACGTTACCAAAAATATTGGAGCTAATTTCTTTTTTCTTTTTTTTTTTTTTTTTTTTTTTTTTTGCAAAACCATTTTTCGTTACAAAAGTAACGCTTTGAACAAATCCTGTTTCAATGATGTAAATACATACACGAGAGAAAAGGTTACACTGACGTATAAAATCTAGACCATCTGTCAATAAGCACGTTTGAATGGCATTTGCTTTAAATTTGCTTCTTAATATTCTTGGGAAATTGAAATCTAGAAAAAGATTGTTGAGCAAACAAAATGAACTAATCTAAAAAGAAGAAGAAGAAGAAAAAAGAAATTAAATAAACAGAAACAAATTTAAACAATCTGAGGGGGAATAAAAAATGTTGAACAATTCAAAAAAGAAAGTTTGTGTCAGCACTTTGAAAAGCTCGGCCAATATTTATGTATGAGAATTTTTGCGAGAGGAGATTTGAAGTTTAAGAAAACAAAATTGTGCAGCACAGAGAGAAGGAGCATAAGAAAGGAATGTTGAATCGCAAAGCCGCATCAGCCTAAAGCAAACAAATTCGGCTGCGGATGGCGTAGAAGAGAACCAGGAGAAGACGCGCGCGCGCGATTGGTCGCAAAGCGGGGACCGCTTGGGCTGCGCGCTCGCGACCGTCGGCGTGTTCAGTAATCTGCGGAGCTTCGGGTCGAGCGCGCGGCCGTCGCGAGATGCGCGCCACCTTGGATCGCGCGGTGCCCCACGCTGCTCGCGCCCCGGCCATGGACTGTCGTGCTCACGACTCAAACTCGTTAACGCGTTACGTCCTTGAGCGTCGACTGTTTATCCTCAATTAAAAAGGAACACAACCCAACCGGGACCAAATGTAGAACACTTTTTTCACCAGGGACCAACTTACCTGCGGGACCAACCTGAAACCAAGGGGACCACTTGCAAATCACATATCTCATTCTCTTCGAAACGGTCGTTGTATTTCAAAGTTGTGTGCATGATAGATTGATCGATCGAATTCATTTCTATGTCCTTATGACTATTGGAAAGTGCGAGTCAACCGACAGAACAATCGACGAGAAAATGTGCCGCCGAACGTGCGATATCGGATCGAGGATTTAAGCTCGGCCAGGTCTCCTGCGTAGTTACAAACATTTGACGATAAACGAGCGGCCGTCAATATGATGGATTGGGGCATAAGACGTAAGAGCACGTTCTTTCTCTACTACTAGACACTGTTTGAATTATAGACATTATAGCATGCGGTCACAGGAGAAGGATCTTCGATCGGTTTGCACAACGAGGGAGCCACATGTGTTGTTTATTATTACCTGCGATTTTGTATTTTTTTTTACTTTTTTTCATTTATTTATAACGAAATTGTTTGCCTCGTCTGCATAATTAATTGTCATTTTGGTATTGTACAGACGGCTCTAGAACTTTTTCAGGGGGCGTTTCAAAGTCAAAGTAATTATGCTCGTTTGCTTTTCAAATCAGTTACTCAAATTGAAAATTCAATTGGAATTATGAGTTTGGAAAATTTAAAGTTTGAGCAATTAATAATTTGTATTAAAAAAAAAAAAAAGAAAAACTGAAAGGAAAAAGACATCCCCTTGTGAAACTGAAGAAAGTTAGTTTATTTTGTGTTGTACAACATAAAGTACGGTGTAACTCAAAAAAGCTGTTGTACAAACTTCCATACAAGTAACTCCGATGTGAAATACTTGTTCTTATAAGCTTACCAACATTAAATTGAACGTTTATGGACTTAAAGCAAAGTTTGTTACGGTATGATTAATTGTTACCAAACGCCGATAGAAACTTGCCAACGGACCCTGTAAACGGATCATTAATTACACAAATTATTATTCAGGATCGTGACATTTGTTAGGAAGAATGTCGATTAAATTTATAAAACCCGTAAGGGCCATTAGTCATCGGTGAAAAAGCGCGTTAAACTTGTTAATTCCACTTGTCCAAAATTACACCGTCATAAATATGCCTGGTGGTGTTTTGCGAGGGTTCTCATTTTCGTGTGACATTCGCAACGCCGTGGAACGAATACAAAAAGGTGTCACGTCGTTACATGACGAGCGCCAAATTTCAATTTTGTCAACCTTCAATTTCGATTGAAAATAAATATTGACCCTGTTTGAAAGTTCATGCAAAATGACGACATAACAGTTTTTCGGAAACTGGGTTAATCGTTCAATTAACAACGAAATTCTCCAGGTGTAGAAGGGGGCGGGGGACTTTTTTTTAAACGGCCCGAGATGTCTGAAGATAACGCGAAAACATAATTAATCCGCGGGTTATATATAACTTTTCAACAAAGTATATAGACGTAACTTTGAAACTCATCAATTTGTTTTGGATATATACTTTGTCCTCGTTTATGGTATTAAAATCCTTGGAGTATAGCTATTTTCATGTGAATTGAGAACGTTAAAGCAAATAAGTTAAGATCCGACGTCTGAAACTGTCGGACGAAAATTGTAATTAAAATCAGCCGTTTAGCAAGTTTATGATACGTCTTTTACTTCGACGAACTTCATTTTCAACAAATTGAAAATGATGGTTCTTCGTCCGGTAAGACGTATTTTTTGTCGGTTATATAAAACTTTATAAATCTCTCTGCCGAAACGATTCGGAGGGACATTGGAGAGTTTTTCAATTGTTTTATTACACGGATAAAAAAATTGCAATATGATTTACCGAGGAGTAACAAGTTTGTCCATGCGGCAAAGTTGGTGAAATACCAAACGGAAAAGATTTACACGACGAACATCAATCCGGTCGCCTCTGCCGGATTTGAGTTTACTCGATAACCTGAGAAAGGTACATTGCTAACCATCGAACTGCATTAATCGATATAACCAGTTATCATCGTTTTCTGTCAGATAATTTGTCACATTGACAATCATTGTCACTCGACCATCTATTGGCTTTTGTCTTCAATTTTAATATTCAGCTTTCATTTTTTTTTTTTTTTACACTTCATATACTTTTTATATCGCATTTTATTTTAATTTGAAATTCCACTTTTTTGCGACACAATGTAAATGTTAATTAATTTAATCAATACATCATTTTGGCTCAATTTTCATAAAACGAAAATTATTATTATTCAGCGAGGTAACATTTTCGGACGAAATATCGGTACGATTATTTTTGCGAGGATGTATAAAATTATGATGATGTAAAATGTGACATTATTAGGCAACGAATATTCGTGAATTCGGCAAGTGATATCAATTTGGATCGATGTGATTTTGCAGAGCGTCAGTCGCACACGATCCTTGCCGACCGACCTTCCCCTAGGCGAGCGCTTAAGTGTCGCTTCGCATTTCGGACAGACGTGTAATAAATCAATTACCGGCATTGACGTGCAAACGCATGTTTCTGGATCACGTGGCCGAGCGTTTCTGCGGCTGCCACCAAATTGAAATTCATCTCAATCGTTGAACATAATTCTCATTTTCAGTCAATCAATTAAATTCTTATATTCGCCACAAAACAATTTCATTTTGACCTTTGAAGAAGAAAAATTAAATGAAAGCTCGTTGGAAATTGCATTCCATTAATGAACAAAAAAAAAAAAGACAATGAAATTCATATCAAATTTTACGACGCACAATCAATTTCACAACAAATTTTTCAAGGATATTTGACACGCTTGGAGCAGTGTAGGCTGCAATTTCTCGGCTTTTATGTGAATTCTTTGAGATTTCGTTATTACTTTTACGCGATGCACGTACACCAGTTGAAAAGCGCGCTTCCTAAATATCGGTTATGCAAAATTCCAACAACTACACGTACTACCTATTCCAGTTTATGAATTAGTTTCCTTTGCTGCACGCGTTGTTTTTTTATCCTTCCCTCCGATTATTATTCAATTTTTCCTGAACGCGTTCTAAATTTACCGTTTTCCATCATAAAAGAAGCACTTTCGTCCGGGACAAAAGTAAACCGAACAAGAAAATCAAGATTATTCATAATTCATTATGGTTTCATCAAATTGAATCAAACTTTTGCACTCTTCAAATTTTCTTCACCTCCAAAACAAAACAACTTCTCAACTTCATCAATTTACCTTTTTTCATTTCTTTTTCTCTCCCAAATTATTTCCAATCTGAAGATTCATCAACAAGAATTAAAATTCATGCTCAAGTTCTTTTATTTGACCGTTCCCTTTAATCTTGTTTATCTTTTTTGTTTCAGCCACTAAAAAGTTAATGTCTCATTGTTTACCCTCGCGTGCCGTAAAATATCGCACTTTGTCTGCCATCTGGTCTCGAGCAATTAGCCGGAATATTAAAGATTGACCTGAAACATGCGCCCAACTGCAAGATCACTCGTTTTTTTTTTCTCTCTCGCCGAATCGTCCGCGGTTTTTTGTTGGCTCAACAGCGATAACAATCGCAAAAAGCGTGACCTTTTCGTAGTTCTAATTGGGTTTTACGCCTCGGCGCCATAAGCAGCGAGGCGTCGTGCTGTTTGCAAGCAGGAGCTCCATCTATATGCGGGCTTCCGACTTTTGCGCATAATGCGGCCCATTGTCTCGAATTTCGACGACGCGCTGATTTTTCTTCGCGATTATACACGCGAGCTTGCCTCGATGCGGAATAAAAATGTCTGATTGAAATGCCGAAAAAATTTACATCCACACTATCTGGGCAAGTACCGTTATAATCCGAATCGAGAACATCTTTTATTTATTTTTTTCTCTCTCCTCCGAGCGAAGTTTAAATTGAAAAATTTTGAACAGAGATAGGCGGTTTAATTTCTCAATTGGAAAGGAGATTTTGTGATTAGGATTGTTCGATCGCGTGCGATAGCAACATATGATATTCATCCTTTGTTCCACCGAAAATTCGCTCGAACAATACTAATTATGAAATATCGTTGATGACTTTCCAAGGGAAAACCCACGCTGCGGGAACAAAAAAGAAATCTCGCGTTGTCACTTGTCTGCTCAATTTCACGTCGACGGCCTGACGTCACTTGACTGATCAGAACTATTTTACGCGAGTCAGAGAAGAAGAAAAATTAAAAATATCGAGCCCCGGGGGGGCATTGCGAGAACACTACGAGTTATATTTTCGAGGAACTAATTTTTTTTTTTTCTCGTTCCTTTTTTATGTATTGTACAGATCTTTATTGTTACAACGATTGGAACGCCTTACGTCATCGGCAAAGCAACTCGGGGTTTGTGAATAAATTTTCGCGATCCGCCAGACAAACAATGCGCGTCGCCAATTAGCATAACTCTCCCATCGGTGGAGGAAACGACCAATTACGTAACGAGGGATCCGCGAGATAACGATTCCACTTCCGCGCGGAATCCGCAAATGCAAATCCAAAAGGTCTCCGGCCATTGAATCTTGACGGGTTTCGATATATATACTTCAGGGCTTTATCATCACCACCACCGGCAAGAATACCAACATTTTCACATGTCAAATTGTTTTCTTTATCTTTATTATTTATTTATTTATATTTATTTGTTTGTAACAAGGTCTATAAAGTTGGCTCTCATTTTCATAAAGCCAATCCAACCAATCATGAAAAATAGTGTTCAAAATGTTATCACAAACTATCTGTTGTAGTTTTGAAAGTTAATTTCAGTTATTGTTGTAGTTTGAAAATTGTCGCACTTGTTAATTATAAAGTTCCCGAGATACTTTTTTTCTTCGCTGGGATAAGAACAAAAAGTTGGAATCAGATATATAAATTGAAAAGAGCTACTTGCAAAGACATTTTCGAATGACACTTCGGGCCATTAATATCGCGACCTACTCCTGGCAACATCCAGGAAATAGAATATGGCTAGATGACCTACCTTGGCTAGAAATGATTGCATTTTAATCGAATACCTTGTTATCAAATTGAGATCGATTTCTCTTCTGTTCGGCGTGTGCACATTTCTATAACACATAAAAAAGATTACAACTTATTGAAAGCATAAAAATGGCCATTTGAATTTGATCTTTGATTCTGAATGTAGCGAAATGTATTTCTGATTTAGTTATTTATATTTTTCGTTGACATTTGTTGTATTTGGACGAGTCTTGCTGAAAACTTGTAATAAATTTTGTTTCATAATTCGTAATGAAATTTGCAATCAAACACAATTGTGACGTCAGGTGCAGTCTAAGCTGAGTGTTACAATGGTTCCTAAATGAATTTACCCTCCTCGGCTTGTGATGTAACAGAAATTTCAGGGTTATTATACCGTATGCGCATTAAACTTAAGCAAGTTTCCCTCTCGCTCGCTCGCGGCTGTTACCTCTTTTTGTAAACCGTTTAATGAAGTTCTACTTTCGCGACATGAATAGTTTGTCTGCTAATAGACAGTTATGTATGACCTTTTAACACAAATAACCTGTCATAATTCGTCTGGTACGAATAAATCATTCAAAACCTTTACGTTTTCTTATTAAATCGAATCACATTTATCTTCATCTTTATATTCTCATCGATCACATTACATTAAAATAAATAAAAAAAATGATCCAAAACAAAAATAAAACCTCGAGAAAATGAATGAGATTGGAGAAATAAATAAATTGATTCCGAGGGAGTAGATTAATCATGAAATCTGAGAACGGTTGGTTTCAAGAAATTCAATTGAATATCGAGAAAGGATTTTGTAGAAAATCAATTGATAAATAAATAAAATCACAAGTATAACAGTTGATTCGAGACGTTCAATTAGAGTATTGAAGAGCGGCGAGATTTGTTTGTAGATTGAGGTAGTCTGGTGCAGACGAGGTCGAACTTCCGGAGGTTCGAGTCGGGAGACAGCAAGCCGGCCGACGGGACCGGCTGAAAATAAAAGTACATCGCGTTCACGTGCACCGAACGAGCGACATACTGCGTCAGCGAATCCCTAATTAATCGCAGGACGAGTTTAATCGATAGCACTACGAGAAACACTGTTGCGTGACCTCTCGAGCGTACTTATGCTCCATTTTCTAAAAATACACATTTGCATAACTTTGCTATCGCGCTATATTTACATGCCTGACACCGCTGGACTGTCGTCGGTTCCACGTCCTGTTAATTTGGATATCGAAAATAAATGAAACCTGTCGCGACCTGTCAGCTCTCATCATTTTCAACTTGAACAATCCCGGAATAAGGAAAACGAAGAAAAGTCGTCTTATCGATTCAGAAGAAAACAAAAAAAAGTTCACCAAATTGGCCCAAACTTTAATAGCCAACGAAATTACTTTTTCGCAAATTCGATAGCTTGACGATTGCCGAAACAAACATTTTGTTTGTGTGCATGCGGGGGCGAATTACCTCCCGCGGTGGAAAGGCGTAAGGGCAAAATGCAAATGTCGGTTCCAGCTGTCAAACTCGTGAAATACTAAGGCGAATCCTGTCGGTTCTTGTTTTTCGGCGGATTGACCCAATTCCAAGGCGAGGAACTCAAATAAGATGAAAACATTGCTCTTAAACTGATTGAATACTTTGAACTTTAAAATAATTAAGTTATCGACTTCGAGTCTTATTTAATTATCGAAATATCCTTTTTTTTTGGAACTTCTTATTCTATTTTTGCTTTTATTTTCCTGACTAATCTAATTTGTGCTTTTTTTTCTGTTTCAGGTGAGTTACTGGATCATTTTTTGATTGATTAATTTATTGATTTGATGAGAGAGTAAGTAAAAGGAATATCGAACCGAACGGTTCGTGGAACCAGCAATTATTCAATCAGAAATGGAGACTCGGAGGAGCGAAAAAGATACGGCAGGAAATTAGACATAACAGGCCCGGGTGAAAAGGTCAAAGGCAGCGAAACTCAAGGCGGCGCTAATTGGCGAGACGGGATACCGCTGAATTCGCACAAAGCCAAGCGCGTGCCGGACAAACAGACGATTCGTCTGGTACATAAGCTAAAAAGTAAAACGTCATCGAATTATCGATTGCGCCGGGCCGGAACACAGGACGCGATGCACTTTTTGTGTTCGCTCTATAGGTATAGGTGTTATGTCAGAGGTGAAGCTGAGTACAAAAATGTAGGTGACCACGATTTCCGTGCTCCAAAACTGCATCGCCAGTTTGTCTCTCTCTCTCTCTCTCTCTCGTTTTTTCATCTGGTTTTTGTAACTTGTTGAAAAACGTTGATGGTGACGTGCAAACAAGTACAAACGTTTCGTTATTCTGTTTTTCTAGACGTTAAGAGTTGAACGCTTTTCGTCCGAATTTATTCTTTTTCATTGGAGTAATTTTTTACTTCCCCTATCGAAGAGTTGTAAATGACAAAACCTATTGATTGATTATGAGTTGCAATTTCATAGATTTATGATCTCCCTTTGACTTGTAATTTGATTTTTGTTGATGGAATTCAATTTCTGTGATTGATTGAAAGATCTGCGATGACAATGTTTTTTATGATTAATTCATCTTGCTGTTTAATCGAATTTTGTTTATTTTTTTTTATTATTTTTTTTCGTTTCATTTTCTTTGCGAAATTGAGTTTTGTAAATAAGGGAAACTTATCGGTTAGTTGCCTCCAGTGGCAAAACCGACTCACCCTCTGTTGTTGACTGAACTCGAGACAGATGGCGCTAGCGGTCGGGTTGCAAGCTCGCGCCGGCAAATAAAAAGCACCGCAGCGACATTGACTTCACTCCGCGTTGTTGTTTTCGATTATTTCATAACTGCGCATCAACAATCTTTAGTTTGAATAAGAAATCGTCAGTTTATTGATTGTCGATAAAATTTGTATCGAACCAATAACCCGAACGATCAATGAACTTGCGCGTAATTTGAACTTGTATGAATAAGTGGGACGTACACCAGCAACCCAATTAAATAATAACGTAAATAAAAATTGATAACCACCGTGTACGCTCGAAAGTTTAAAAACCAGTTGAACGCTGTCGCTCGATAGAAATCAAATTAATTAATCAAATGGTGGAATTGTAAATTGTAATTAAGTTTGCTTTTTGATCTGTGCTCCTGGCTATTTGTTTTGTTTTAAATCTGAGTTATTGGAGCAAATGAAAAAAGCTTTTAGTTAGTTTTTTTTCGTCTCGTGAAAGGTCAGCGGAGTTAAAAACAAATTTTTGATAAAACTGCGGTTTCAATTTGCGGGACAATTTGCGTTCTTCTTAAATGTTGTTAATTTGAATTAAAAAAACTCATTTTCAAAACGATTGTTGCAACATTAACGTTAACTCATTCTGAGAAACAATTAACAGGTATAAATACCTACGTACCGTTTGTGTGCATAACTTAACAGCAAAAACTTTATTCACGTATCGCTGCCCAACTTCTCTTTGTGAAGTTTAATGTCAGGTACAAAGTAAACAGTTATACTACCGGCCAATGAATTTGAATGTGACAAATAAAACACGCAGCAACAAGAGCACCGAAGGTGCAAAAAAAAAGAGCATTGATCAATTGGCCTTACACTTGATTACCTTCGGTGTTCTATCATCAATGGACGATCTATAATTTAGCACTGTTCTATAATTTGTTTTCTCACACAGGCAAAATAGATAACATTTTCAGTTGAATCATATAATTGAAACGAAATAAAGTAAACTTTAAAAACTCAGTTTCAAAAAAAACAAAAAAACAAACAGTAGAAACTTTTTGAAACGAAATAAAATTTGTAAAAAAAGAAGTAATATTCAAAAAGGAATTCAAAACTGAAAGTTGCAAAACTGTTCTTACAAGATTGATATGTCTGAAGTTAGTAGGATAATCAAAGTTATTTTTAGTGTTTAAAACAAGTTAGTTTTCTATTTGTAAATAATAGATAAGCGGGGCAAAAAAGTTTGTAATGACTTCACGTTTCATTGTAACGATAAACAAGGTTCTGTATAGGTATCGCATGAACAGTTAGAAGTGCGTAGAATTCGAGCGTCAATTACACCAGAGTTGAATCTCGCTACCACGTGAGTTGGCAAATATGTACTCGGCAATGTAACACCAAATGTTGTATTTCGGTTAAATTTCGTATATTGGACCAATCCCGGATCTCTTTGCTTTTGGACAGATTTAACAAAGATCAATATGTACCATCGTTCCGCTCATTATTTAAGAACTTTTTTTTTCGCGCGATAAATGCAGCGACGCTTATCACACTAATGTTACCAATTTGAATTTCATCCAGTTCGTCCGAAAATACAAATTCGTCATCTGTAAAACGGTTGGAGTGCGAATAATGAACAGAAACACCTTGTGACATTATTAAAATCATAGATTCGATTGTTATCAAAAAAGGACAGTGGGTCTAAATATAAAACGTTCAGACGTCTCGTTAAGGCTCAACAGGAAAGTTCGAGTCGACTGCTCCCTCGGAAATGGCATTTTTTCTTCCGCACTGAATACTAATCATTACAGTTATGAGCCAATGCAAGAGTCACTTTTTATGCAAACTACTCACAGAGCCGGAGAAACGCATCGTTAAAGTCACTGTCTCCTTTGGCTAGTTAATATTATCATCCGCAGACAAATGTGAACTTCAAATTATACCCGGGGCATTCGAAAACAGAAAAGCCCGAACGGAAATTGCAAGAGGAATATGTTTTTATCGTTCGAAGAAGAAAAAAAATCAAAGATCGTGTGTGGCAATATTTTGAACGACATTTCGACAACCTTCTGCTGACATTTTGAACTAATCTCGAATAATGAAAATTATCTTTTCATTAGCGGCTTTTTTTTTCTTATTCATTGTTGACTTGGTTGATGAAAAAGATGATCCGTCAAGTCATTAAGCTGATTAAGTTCTGACTAAATTATACAGAAACCAAATGGAAAAAAAAACAAAAATAGAGGACGAAAAATATGGGCGAATATTTTTAATTAAATATAAGAGTTGTTGAAAAATGACAAAGTAAATTGAATTGTCTTTTCAATTGGAGACGTTTTTGGACGCAAATAAAAAACAGGGCGCGCTTGCGCCCGCGTCACGTGCATCGAAGGAGCGGCACACACGCTCCGACGAGCACCGCTAAGCGCGTTTACTGCAGTTTTGTTCCGGCTATCGCGCGCGCTAGCCGAGCATGTCTCCAAACTGCCGTTTCTCATCAGCACAAATTCATTAGCGCCCGGCAAATGTTTCTGACACGCGACACGCCAACTCACTTTCAACTTGTCCGATAACATTCTCAAAACAAAGTACAACGACTTTTCATAACTTTCATTCCCCGGTCATTATTTCACTTAACCAATCAAAACCAAATTGGAAGTTTAATTTTTGTTTCAAGTGTCACGCAACTCAAATAATCGAGTGGACTTTCTCTTGAACCATACAAAAAAAAATTATCAGAAATATATATCAAAAATAAAATGTCCCAAAAAGTTGTAACTTTTCAAATAAAAAAAAAATTGTTTTGCTGTTTGGCAAAAGAAAACTATTCGAATGAAAATGTTGTTTTGGAATTGTAAGTTATGAGGGGAAAGGGAGGAGTGTTATTTTAGTGATCGTGCAGGGGAATTCAAAAAAGTACAATCGCATCTGGTGGGGAAAAAAGGAATATTTGGAAGGAAAAACAAATAAAAGTACACGTTAAAGAGCGGTCCAGGGCTATTTTTGCAAAAGCCACCCGACGATTTCACACTCGAGCGTGCCGATCAACCCTGCCCCGGACGGAAATAAATCTCGCCCTGTTGCTCGCCCTCCTACTTCCGTTACGTTTCGTTTCCCACCGTGAACTTTAATCAGCGTTGCAAAATTTACACGTGTTCCCGTCGAAATATCTCGCTCGCGAATTATTATATTTATAGACGCTATTGATTAAATAGTATTCAGCTTTTTGAGACTTGACAGCCGCAAACGATGAAGAACTATTTTTAATCGTCATTCGAATGACGAAGGAACGAAAAGAAAAAAGAAACAAAACCAAAAGAGAACGAAAAGAAAGCAAAATATTTGAAACAAAACTTGTTTATGTTTGTCAGTTGTGTTAATACAAATTTTGTTCGCGTTTGCTTGAGATTTATGAGGCTTGATTGTTAATGGGCTCCGCGTTCATAAATGCACATCACAAAAGGTACAGAAAATTAAATGAGCAAACAGCATTCAATTGGCCTGAATGAAAGTTTTCGAACAAAACTTGTTCGGAAATATCCCCGGCGGTGTTTAGTCAACAAAACCTTTCGATTAATTATTATGCTACCAAGCGGACATTAACAATTAATAACCATCGCTGAACCATATCATAATTCACTGGAGTCCTTTTAAACGAGCCGGGGAACGAAAATCATCACTCAAATATTTATTCCTGATAAAGCAGGGCGAAAAGTCGTTGGCAGTTTGTTGCAAAATTTGCGAGGAGCTATTGTGTCGAGTGCAACCGGACGAGTAGTTTGTGCAAACAGTTTGTGTGGCTGAGACACATGATGGGGCGGACGAAATTGTGGGCTTAGGCAGGTGCGGTTCAAGGGACCAACTATGATAGGCCTCTGGTCGTTCAAGCCGAGACGCAATGGGAAAGTGGAGATTATGCTGGGTGAGTCTTCGAACGTTGTTAATTGGCGCGCCGCACGAACCGGCAATCCACCTAAACATGGAAAAACGTTACGCTTTAATTAACCGAGTCTTTAGCAATTGCCGCCATTGTATCCCGATGGGAATTTTCAAAATTAAACCCAACGTTTGTGTGAACCACAACTATGCTCTACAACAGTTTTCGTCCGAGCAGACGTGTCATTTTCTTGAACTTGAGTTTAAAAAATTACAACAATTTTCGAAAGATGAAGAAATGGAAAAAGGTTTTTGTTTCTAAATTTGAAAAAGTGAAAATTTCACTTTTTGCCAAAATGTGGAGCACTTTTTTTTTGAGTGAATTTCCACTTATTTTGAGTTAAAATTCACTCAAAATAAGTCCATTTTTTTAATTTGTTGACAGACAAATATCGAAATAAAATTTGTTGACAAAGATCATTTGCAATTCAATTTTAAAAAGTAAAAAACAATCATAAGATGAAAAGATTGGCGAATGTAATTTTCATTTTATCAGATTTAATTTTTAATGCGATTGCATTTTAATTTGGTTTGAAAATTCAATAAATTTGGTTTAAATTTGTTGGAACAATATTTCCAATGGGAGAGTGTACGTTGAAACAACAATTTTGGTGTGAAAGCTGGCTGAAAGTTTTCTTACTTTGCAAAATTAACAGAATTTGAATTTAATATTAGATATTTTGTGTCCTTCGACTTTTCAAAAATTCGAGATCGTTCAATTTTAACGCGACCCTAGTGTACGTTCCACCTTATCGCTATCGCAAAAGTTGGATTGTCATGGGACGCTTTTGGTATCGTGAAATAAAAAAAAATCGATGTGTATTCGGTTCCGAAGTTTTATCAGCAGATGAACTGCGTGGAATTCCGCTCGCATTTGGTAATCTGTTTGTTCAGAGCTGTTGTGTTTGCGGCTTTGTTTCGCCGGCAATCATCTTATGTGCGACGGCTTTGAATCGCTCCACAAAGTGCGCAAAAACGATGCTAAAACCTTCCAAAAATTACAGACCTCACTTTTCCGTCGGACGGAAACCCCCTATTATGAGCCTGATTTATTGTAATCACGTGTATATAGTCGGCTTGTTTTCATTTATTTTTTATTCATAGCCAGTTTTATGTATAAAAACTGTGAATCATCTGATAGACTTTCATTGATTCGATAGGTCAAGTAAAATACTTATTAAAATTAAAAAATACATTTTTCAACGTCCAACTTTTTCAAAAAGATGAAAAGAAAGTATAAAAAAAGTGAAACGTGAAGAAATTTTTAGGATGAAACTGTTGAAAGGATTGTAATCAACTTTTGATCAAAAATGTTAGATTTCGATTAAGGAAAAATGAGATTGCAAAAAATGGTTTTAAAATACACGACCGAGGGTGGGAGAAAATTAGAAAAGAAAAAATATGGAAAAAAAGGGAAATGAAGACAGGGAAGTGCAGGTCACTTCCGATCGAAGGTGTAATTTTTCAATTAATTTTTCGTCCTCGGTCAGAATGTTGCAATTGACATTCGCTTTGGTAACCGTGTCAACGGCATCGATCGGCATTATCAGCGATCTCACGAAACGCGTAAGGCAAGTTGGTAATAGCGCCAGACTATGTTATGCCAGTGTGTTTATCATAGCACCGCACAACATGCTGCCCGCGCTCCAAGGTATGCCACTTTTCGAACATTGTTCCTGCATATTAAACATATAATTGTTTGACGTTTCATCGCGCATATCATCAGGCGACAATTTATTTATCAATCGAAACTTTTGTCCCTGTGCCATGCGAGTCAACATTTTCACCATGATCACGATCTACTTTTTTTTTCATCGATTATTCCTTCACTTTTATTTCTCATTTATTTAACAAATTTTGTTTGTCCGATACCACGCTGTTTTACACAGTCTGGAATTATACAGAAAATATGGATATTTTCAAGTATACTTTTGTTGTAAATTTATTTTTATCGAAAAATTTGCATGCTTTCAAACGATTTAGGGTTTTTCCAATTGGATATTTTTTGAATAAACGCTGAGTTAGATTTTGAATCTTTTTTTCCCGGTTGGTATCAAATAGAATTTCACTTGCATTTCGTCGCTATTTTTAAGCCAGTATTAACAACCTACATAAATAGATAATCGGTACACCGATGACGTCACGTTATTTCATAATTATGCGTCTCGTTAAAATAACCTTAAAATGTATATCATGCAACTCATCCGAAAAATCAATGAAAAAGCTTAATTAAAACAAACAAAAATTTTTACTTTGTTGTTGAATTTTAAAACAGTCGTTAAGTTTGAATTAAAAATTATTTTTCTCGTGAGAAAAAGAGGAAACAAAAAGCTTCAAATAAACCCGATTTTATTTAATGTGTTTACTTGTTTTTTCACTTGAGATATACGAGAAAACGTACGAAATGACCAGTTTGCTCATTTGAAAGCAAATTTTTTCACGAAATTTAACTATTGAAAATATTGCGCTCCATTTTTATATATCTTGTGTATACGCGAAAGTTCAATTTCATTTGATCAAAAAAAAAAAAAAAAAAGTCGAAGTGCGACTGTGCGCTCGCAGTTCCAACAAGTAAAATGTATATATACGTTTTTTAAATGGAATCAGCTCGAAAGTTACGGTAAAGTTAGTACACTCGTCCGGATACGAAATTAAACTGACTGAAAGTCTTCTTTGTGCACCAATTTGTTACTTTATTTCTCATTTTCTTAACAAAAATGAAAAACTAAAATTAAAAGAAGAAGGAAAAAAGCAAATTCCAACATTTGATATTATTTTTCTTCAAAATTCCTACGAAGCTTGGCAAAAATTCTTTACAATTCACTTTTGCGCAACACAATATACATAAAATAAAAAGAAACATTACGTTATAACTCTTGAAACTTAAAAAATTTCTCCGGACATAACAAATGTTTGCTTTTTCATCTTGCAAGCATTTGCATCAGTCGATGATGCAAAGCGAAAAAAAAAATTAAATTCAGTTTTCAACTAAATAAACATATTAACGTTTGAAGGACACGAAGGAATATTCAATTTCTTGGAACTGTTTATTTTCCGGATTCGGGAGGATGCTGTTGGGTCGATTAAAGCCGAATGAAAAACTGAGACAATTTTCTGGAACATCGGATATCGCCGATGGCAAATTGGATCAGCGTCGGGGGTGCAAAAAATGTTACGCTCGCGAGAGCGATCTCGTGACGGTCGCATGGTTTGAATGTTAGGCGCGTATATAATAACAGGCAATGCCATTTCACGGAAGTGGACTCAGCCATAAGTTGTAAGTACAATAATCGGCAAGGGCCGCCCAGGAGTCGTTGCGTTCGCGCCGTTAGTCAGATGAATCCCACGTGGAATGCACGTAGGCACCCGAGGCGACGGCAATTTAGCGATCGCGTCGTCGACGTCGCCTGGCACCGTTGCTCACGGTCCCATGAATTACGACGCTCTTTTATTTCACTGAACAATCGTCCTCTAAGCACAAAACCAAGTTTATTTCCTGAGAACATTTTGTTCACCTAATGCCAATAATTTAATCCTCTTCCTCCCTCTATTTTTTTTATTATTATTATTTTTCTTCACTTTTATACTCTTTACTTTTTATACCTTTTTGTTCCGAAAGATGCAATTTTCAGTAAATAAAAACTCGTACATTCAATGTACTTCAATCAACTCTCATAAACAAACCGATGAAACATTTTTAAAACGAACAATTTTGCTAATAACATTTCCCATTCATTAATTGGGATATTTTTGGTATCCGTTAGATATACTTTGCCATTTCCATTTCGCTGGTACAAATTAAGATTGGGAGTGAGTGTTTTGAATATTTTACATTAAGAGCTGAATATTGAAATGTTAATTGAGTAACTTGAAATTAAAGTCAAAGTGAAAGGCAAAAAGCAACTGCAATTAGATATAAACAACGAAAAAAAAAAAATATAAAAAAGAAGGTTTTATATAAATGGTATGATGAAAGTTGCATTTTGTTATGGAAAATTATTTGGTAACAAAAAAGGTTTTCGAACGTGCTTTTTTTGTATTTGGTACAAGTGAATCCGTCTGGTTCGGTGCAATTAATTCAAATGAATGACAAATGGAATTGACAAACAATCAGTTGTTCGACCGTCGTTCATTACTGAGCCACACAAATGGAACAGAAACACCCTATTTTTTTCATCTCCCTCTCTCTCTTTTTAAAATTGATTATTCAAGTTGCGCAAAAAGTGTATCAGTTTTATTCGCTGGGAAATAATAAACGAGCATAGTTTAACGTTATGTCATAATTATTTTGCTCATGAATATTGATGGAAGGAACAAAAAGCCGGGGTTGAGTTTGAATGAAAGAAGGGGGAACACTTGTTTTCTTGTCTCTTACTGAAAGGGAGTAAACGGCGTATGTGGCGTTTAACTTGGCTCGCACGAAAGAGCCAACTTTTTTAAGCCATCGCGTCATGCTAGAATGCTCCCCGTGGAGTCCGTATGGATATCCCGAGATTGCGATGCAGGTGCGTTTTACTATGCCAATCTTATCCCAAACCTTAATCTAAGTACAAAGAACCAAGTGGATTGTTTCTTTTATTTATTTTCTTCTTTTTGTATTTTTTTTTTGTTTTTATCATTAATGAACTTTTTATTGCTGAATAGAATTAACTGGAAGAGTCAAACTTTAAGAGGGTCAACCGATATAATATCCTTCTGACATTTCATAGTGGATGAAAAGGCATGTGAAGATGCACTATTGAAAGTGAACCTCACTAGAAGATCGAGATAAAATTAATTGAAATTGATGAATACCATAAAAAAAAGAGTACACAAGTAGCCGATAATGTCCTTTTAATTCAACTCTCCGAACGCTCGTGATTTCATTTCCTAAAATTTGTTCACTTTTTGTTCTTGTGAATTTTGATCCCCCGAAATTTACGACCTCTTCCTATCCAAATTGAAATCTCCGGCTCAATTTTATTTACACCTTTTTATATTGTGCTTGCAATCCATTACAATTTCAATTCAAAACCATCCTCCCAAACTATTTTCCCTTTTTCTTTTTTGGTTTTGCAAATTGAAAATTTTTACTGGTGTAGAAAAAGGCAATCTTTCGAGGATGAGGAGCAAAAAACTTTATTTTTTCGTACTGGACAACAACATCGACTCGAGAGTTTTATGAAAAGTCATTCGACTGACGGTGGATCGTAAAGAAAGCGAGGTGGAAAATAAAATCAGCATTTAAGTTGTCAGCATTTACGACGGGATCTTAAAAATTGATGTCCATCAGAATGGCAGAAAAACGAGAGTCGCAAATGCCGTATCCCTGCGAGACTCGTCGATATCTCTGTTAGCGAGTGACGTTGCACAAGTGTTTTGCCGTCGCGTATAAAATGTCTCGAGCGTATCCGTCTGTGCGCGTTCCGGCTCGGCTGGTTTCTAAGGTACGATATGTATTTCAGGTGCGGAAACACACTTCTCTGTCACCGTTGGTCTATCATAGCGTGGCGCAGCGAAATCGCCGACATGAGAATACCGCGAATTACGACCGTAAGAAATGCGCGACAAGTGCAACGTACAACGACGAGGAGACCGACGTAAAATGACTGTGCTACCAGCTTATTCAATTTAGACGACGCCGCATAAGAGCGCGAACGAAAAAATCGATCTCCTTTTTTTCCCCATCTTCCCAAGTGTTTCATTTATGTTTCAAAAAGGAAAACCAGTCAAGTGAATGTCAATAAATTTTGCTTAGGTTTTTAGAAAAAAAAAGTTTTGAGTGAAAAACAAATTTTGTAGCTGAGCATACGGATGGTTTACATAAATAATGAATGGGTTATATAAATAACGTGGTAGGATGAGTCACGATAGCCGTAATTCTGCAAATTGATTAATTCATTAATTTGAAGAAGAGAGCAAAAAAAGGGAAATCCATCAAGAAATTGATCATTACATAAAAGCGCGTTGACCGCAAAATGTCACACAATGAGTTTCGCTTCGGTGTTGCTTGCAATAAAAGTAACAAGTAGATTAAGTTGCGAGTGAAATTTTTGCCTCTACAACTTCCTTCTTACCGTGCCTCAACGCGGCTCATTCTTATTCTTGCTGCATTAACATACTACCCTACGAGAGTTCCATCCTCTCCTTTGTCTAACAATTTTTTGTTCGTTCCTTTTCGCTTGGAAATTCGAAGGTCAAGGCTGCGAAAATTTTGGTTATCGAAATCGTCGATCGAAAATCGTGCTGAAAAAATGAATTTCTGAATGATTTTCAATGTTCATTCACAATTATTAAGATTATTATAGAAAACAATGAGACTCTTTTTACGTAGGTAATGAGTTAATTTATCTGACGTTGTTACGTGAACAGAATAATACACCGCACTTCCTCCTTAAACCCCTTTAAGGAGGTCTGATATCTTTTGTATTACAGTAATCAACCCTTATTAAGCCACGGCTTTAATACATCACTCTAATAAATGTCGTTTCATTTTATTCCTCACTGTCAAGTTGAAGAACAATTACGAAACTGTCCCATATTTTTGTAACAAGGGAACAATCTTATTTATACGTTGTTTAATTTTAATAATCAATTTTGGAATGCAGATCATCCTGCTTCAATTTACACAAAGAACATTGAACAAACATTTCTTAATGTAGAAAATTCGTTAATGTTACAAACTAAAAAATTGCTGAAAAATTAGTATATTGTTAATCAAACTATGAGTAATTAATCGCTGAAATAAAAAACATAGGTTACCGGGCTGTAAAATCTGAAAAAATGATCAATGAAATTTGACATTTTTGGCATAGCTCTGTATAAATCTATACAAAAATTTCAAACTTCATTCATCATTTTCTCAGAATTTAACCCGGTTACCTACGTTTTCTTATTTTTAGCAATCAACTACTCATACTTCAATTAACAATATACTAATTATTCAGCAATTTATTAAACTGTAAATATTTTGCATTAATACCGCCATAAGTTTGTCTTTTTTCACGGATTTTCCAACTTAAAGTGCTCGTTAAAAATAAAAATGTTTGATATCAAAAACTATTTTTAATTGGATTCTTCAATGACCATGATGGGTAATAACAATTTTTTGGTTTTTTTATTGCAGGCTCTATTATGTTCCACGTGAGGAGGAGGCCGGCAGATTATGTGCCAAGGAAGCGCAAGAAGAAACCAGCCGGCAAGTGGAACGAGCTGGAGCACAGGTACGACGACGAGCGACTGCCCTTTTTGTTGGAGCTGAATCCGGACGGCACGGAAATCGCAAACGGTTCCGGAGTTCGGCACAGGTTGCAGCCCAACGTGACCGAGGTTGGCTCCGAAAGACCCATCGGCATGCAGGCCGTCCAGGCCCAAACCCTCACACTCACAGGACCCACGGTGATGCCCCGGCACTGCGTCATCGCCTTCACTGAAAACATCGTCACGCTCACGCCCTGCTCCAGGGACGCACACACCTACGTTAATAACCAGAGGATACACCAGACCACTATACTCCAGGTATAAATCTTGCTCAAAGATATAAAAGATGACAGGTCTCGGGTTATGAAAAAATGTATCGACCCAAGTTACTGATTATTAAAAGTTGTAAATTGTAAAGTTCTTGGGAGGAAAAAGAGGTTTAGAGAGATTTCAAGTTTTTAAACTGCTGAGTACAATAATGAGCCGAGATTTTCAAGGTATTTAAAGTTATAAGCAGCCTCATGATGCTAATGGAAAATTTAAAAATGAATTTTCATCGAGGTATTAATACTTGCCTTCGTCAATTTTCAATTAGCCCAACAAAACTTTGCAACGAATGGGTTCTTTCGATGAAATTTTATTAGACGCTTTTTTTAACGGCGCTCTGACTGGTATCCGGGATTAAAAAGGAGTACCTAACGATGCAAATCCGAGTTACGGAAATGGTGTCGTTATTCGTACACTTTCACATTTTGCGCAAAATAAAATATACAAAAAAGGAGTGGTTGTTTGTTAATGGTTAAAATGAAAAAATGTTTATGGATGTTTAAATGTTGTACATGAAACAAAGGCAGCGAAGGGAAAAAAAAAGTGAGGGCAAGTAAAATCGATAGCAAGTACGTGCCAGATTTTTTTCTATGAGTTTGAATTTGAAATTTTGAGATAACTATTCAAATCAAACGGAATTTTAAAAAGTGCATTTTTTAGATACCGTGCATGGATGATGTAATTTTATTGGCATCCTGTATTTCAAGGATGCAAATACTCTATGGATTTAGAACAGAAAATAAAAATTTGTTTATAAATACCGGTATAATTGGATGCAAATGGTCGTGAAAAGTAAATTGTCCGGGCAAATTGTCGCATTCATTTCGACGTCAATTTGTTCCATTTCAATAAAACTTTAATTATGGAAACAAACTAACGCAATTTCGAATTTCTTCGCTGGTTTTGACAAGATGGTATTGATCACAAATTCAAACATTTACTTTGACAGAACTTTTGATAAATAAAAAGGTTGTTGTTAGGTGATTCACAAAAAATATTTTCACTGGTCAATGTATCAGACCGCTTGATTGATACGTTTTTTGCACATCTGTTAATTCCCAAGCTACCAGTGAATTTGTTCCAACTTCAACGTAGATTGAAAGTAAATAAACAAAGCATTTTTTTTGTTTGCCAAGTCACCAAATATCCTCGATGGAAATTTTTTGTTCCTTCTAATTTTATGAAAACATTAAACAGACTCCCAAGAAAGTCAGCAATTATCCTTTCAAGTTTGCCTTTTTTCAAGGCAAGGATTGATCGGATGAATTCGATCGTCCTTTAAACAAGCACGTGTTTAATCGTGAATTTCCATTTCAGAATGGCGCCATCGTTAAATTTGGACGTATGCACACCTTCAGGTTTATCGATCCTGCACCCGAAGAGCGTATCCGGCAGCGGCACGACTCCAATAGACAAATGGACTACACGTATGACAGGTACAATTTCAAGGGTATTATTCAAGCTGCCGCACTTTTAGCTATGTGCATTTTTTTGCAAGATACTTATTTCTTCACGTTCATTTATTTATCCACGTTCTTTAATGTCAATGTCACATCACTTTTTTCTATTAGCCCTTGATCTTGCTTCTTGATCTCACAAAAATGTTGTCATTACTTTTGCTAACAAATAACATGCCAGGGAAGTACAAACTTTGTCTTTAAAAAATTGACCTTACCGAGATGAGATCGCGATTATCAGAACACGCGATAGTGCAATTTCATTTACATGTTTTCCATTCATTTCTACAAATTGTACATTCAGATTGATTGATCGATAATACTTATTCGACTTGTTCCTTATTTTTTCAATCGGTTATAGTTTCTTTTTTATATAACGGAATTGAAAATTTTGTAGACAAAGTTTGTCGGAAAAATTGCATTCTACGTTCATTATTTTATTTTGATTTGTTGATGTTGTTTTTGTCGCGCACGTTACTCGTTGACAAGTAGACGTTCGCCAGACGCAATTAGCCAGGAAGTCGGCTCGGAAAAGTACAGGTCAGGCTCAGATACGCCCAACGACGGACAGACTTCAAACCCGCCGAGCCCGAGCAAATCGGCGGCTGCCAGTCCCAGAAGCTCCACGCATAATGCACACCACACGGAGCCTACGCACAATTACGAGACGACTTTCGATCTCGATGGCAACGTTGAAACAGCCAGTCTCACCAGCAGCAGAGATGGCAATAGGTAATCAGATCAACTCCCCTTTTTTTCTCTTTTTTTTTCATCAGAGCAACCAGGCGTGAGGTTTGACCGGTCGAGCATCTATTTATTCCTTTATTATTTTTTCTTTTTTTTTCATAATCAATTAATCACTTGCTGATCACTGAATTGTGATTAATTGATTAAATGTTTCAAAAGCTATAAAAATTGAGAAAGTAATCAATTCAAGTTTTAATTCATATGTAATTTATATATGATGAATTAAAAGAAGTGAAACATTACTTTTCTCCTTTCGTGCTCCCTGTCCTTGACTTTTTGCAGTTCCCTTATTGAACTTGTCATTATTCAGTTGATCGTACCAATCACAATGACCTGTCCATAATTAAACTAACCGAACGACCGGTCAAAAATTGCCGAGCCAAGCCCTGATTTCGTCTTCACGTCGTTGCACAAGGTAAGAGCAGGGGGGAGCCAATCAAAATTATACGATAACCATGTTAGTCTTATGCTATGATATTGTCTCACCATTAACATTAACGATCGACTTGAGCCGAGTCAATGTGAAGGTAAGGTGTTTTTGTACCTTCGTGCTCAATTTTTTTGCATTTTTTATTATCGAATTACCAAGTTTCAAATTACAACTGTAATTGAGTTTTGAACATTTCACTACGCTTTAATATCAGATAATTCAAGACACAATCTAAGGTCAGAGGCACTGCAAGATTGTCAAAAGCATTAAACATTTAAATTGTACTAAGATAGGAAAAAGAAATGATGATTCCTTGGTCGATGATCGAATTGAATTATGCAAGAAAGATGGATGTTCATTTGAAATTAGATCAGCCCTCGAGTGATGAGATTCGAGTTGGTGCGCAGAAGGGTGTAAACAATGGCTCGACAGAGTGCAAATGTCGAGGGTGAATATTGCGGTCGAATTAACGTGAGATTATGTTGATCCACAGGCTGTCCCAATACGAACGCCAGCCGAGGGGAACTGACCCGATATTGCCCGCGGTGCTGGAATTCCTCGAGGAAACGGAGGAAGCGTTCCTTCACGCGGTTATCACCGACGTCGAACCATCAGCGCCGCAATTCAAATTGGCGCCTACGTACACGCTCTATCTCGCCGCACGATATAGGGCCAGCACACACTACAGACCTGAACTTCAACCAACTGAGAGGGCACACCGATTGACCGTAATGCTCGCAAATGTTGCCACCATGATACAAAAAGTCATACAGGTAATACAAATCGTACATCTATTAATTTCAATTCCGAACCAGTTTTGATCCAACTATTAATAACAAAATATTATTTACAACAAGTTATACATCATAGTATATAAATTCTGGAATAATATGTTTTATTTAAAGAAAGTATAAAATAATTTTTATTGGGGTTAAAGAATAAATTGGAATAAGAATGGAACAATCAGTTACACAAAGCGAAATTAAAATCGTTTGATTATAAGCGTGTTTGTTATATGAAACAACGGGTTTTGAATGAACAATGAAAATTCTTCGGTCAGCACGCATGCTGCTTTTGAAACAATGTAAACGAATCATTTTTATTCTACTTTTTGAGCGTTAAAGTTCAAATCATTGATAAATGAAGTATGATGCAAGATTTTATTAGCCGTGTATGCGTAGGCGAAACATATTTATTGTGCAGATCGGTTTTGCGCGCTTTTTGTTTGCAATCTTGGTTCTTTTATAACGGGTCGAGGCAATGGGCTTGTTTGGTTAAGAAGATAATTTCGTTGGCATTATCTAGGATGATTGAGCACGCGGAACCGAAGAACTGTATAGTCGACGATTAATCAATTAGTTCAATGGGAGGTGTCAGTTTGGCTATTCATTTTAGGATTACTTAGTAATACAATATGCGAATCAGAATGAAAATTAAGTTACACGCAAAACGTTCGTTTGGGGAATAGAAATTGTGAAATAGAATTAAATGCAGGAGCGGGTTTAATTCGATTGGGAGCTAATGTTACTCGAGTCTTGAAGTTTTAAAGTACCGAGCGAGGGATTAAAACTTGAATGTCTAAGGCTATTAGTAATTTGATGTAGCTCGAAAATAAGTAATACAACTAAATCACTAAATGAGAGCTCGTGCCTGGTGTGTCTGCAAGTTGACACAAAAGTTTGTCAAAGTTCTTTTTCAAGATTCAGCTTTAATAAAATGTTATAAAATTGTGCTCGAATGAATTAGCCCGAGGAATTTGGTAATGAACTCTTTCCTGCAAATAGAATCCCATGATCTAAACACCGGCCTGCACTTGGTACGAAAGCTCTGGGGCTTTCGCGCGTGCCACTTAGCGAGCCGGTCTAAACTTAATCTCTAAACTAGATTAGCCTCTGAGATCGACTAATATAAGTATCATTTCTATTTTTAGGAGCGGTACATGGATGCGTCGTCGCTGGCGCTGTGGCTGGCGAACGGCTCGGAGCTGCTGCACATGCTTAAGAGCGACAGGCATGTGAGCGCGTTTTCCACCCGCGCCCAGGACATCCTGGCGGACGCGGTGCACCAGGCGTTCGGCTCACTGGTGCGCTGTGTCTCGCTGGAACTGGCGCCCGCAATTTCCCAATTCATGGCGGACTCAGACGAGCCAGCAAAGGAGGCCGCTGTGCTGCACATCTTTTCGAGCACGATGACGTTGCTGCGCCGGTGCCGAGTTAACGCGGCGCTCACAATTCAGCTTTTCAGCCACCTGTTTCACGCTATCAACGCAGCGGCATTCAATGCTCTCGTTTCCAACGGCAGCTTGTGTGCCCGCTGGTTCGGTCGTCGACTGAAAGCCAGACTCAACGCCCTGGAAACCTGGGCTGAAAGACAGGGCCTTGAATTCGCCAGTCAGTGTCACCTGGCCACGATTATGCAGGCGACACATCTTCTCCAGGCACCCAAGTACAATGCCGAGGAACTCGCCACCCTCAGTTCAACTTGCTTCAAACTTAATTCCCTTCAAGTGAGGGCGTTGCTACAAAAGTACCAACCGGCTGCTGACGAACCACGACTACCCGCAGAATTGATAGAAAATGTTGTCAGAGTTAGTAGCTTGATTTGTTTTTAGTACCCTTTTTGTAACCTTTGTTAAAGTAAAAATGAATTGGATGAATTATTGTTAAACGGTAGATAAATTTTTTATATATTCTTCGCGTGGAAACGTTATTTCAAACAAGGTTGTTCAACGACAGACCGACAATCCAACGTTCTATCTTGATCACGTAATTTGAAGTCCAGACGTTTGGTCAAACTGTACACGCAGGTCCACTTTGTCGTGATTACAACTTGTTAAGAGCTTGAGAAACTCCGACAGTTTGATATCCCATTAAACCAACCGCTTTTTGAGCTTCACTGTGGTTAATCAAACAATTCAATTCGTGCTCAATTTATCATACTTTCGAAATAAAATTAATATGTGAAATTAATAACGAATGTGAAATTTTATCTGTTGATGCTGATTGATGAATTGTTATGATGATTATTTTATGTTCTGCTAAATCATAGGTAGCAGAAAGTGTGGCTGATACATTAGCGCGAGCAGATGGGAGAGAAATCCGCTTGGAGGAAGAGCCGACATTGAATCTGGCTCTAATGTTACCGGACGATGGGTACAGTTGCGAAGTGATACGAGGCGTACCACCCGGCCTGGCAGAGTTCCTCGCTCCTCTTCAACGTGACGGCCTTTGCAGAATGGCACCTCAACCGACGAGCAGCGGATTTTGGACGATTTACATGGTTGATCATCATAACAACGTGAGTTGCTTATATTTAAAAAATAATCATTCCTGTGACACAAAAAACACGTTAAATATACATGTAAATTCTAAGCACAAACTCTTTCTACTATTATGCTATAGATTGATTCTCAATGTAAAATTTCATAGAATCTTGTAAAATCAATAAGTGATATTTCACTCTGTGTAATAATAATGAAAATATCAATATTTTTCATGTCTTTGAATTAGCATCTTGTTTTGTTTCTAATGACATATTATCAATTAATTAGATCAATTATTTCGTGCATCTATATGTAATCAATTTCCATTTCAGTTCCGAAGTCCGAGTGCAATGAGCAATAGATCATCGAGTTATGCACATGTAGGACAAAACATGCACATGGGTCAACCCGAAATTCAGATAATCAAGCTCCACAAATCAACCAATGGAATGGGACTCAGCATTGTTGCCGCCAAGGTACTCTCATGAAAGCCTATCATTACGAACTTGCAATCCATCATTAGCTCCAATCTAAACACTTAGCTTTCAAGAGTCATTCCCTTTCAATTAAAAATTTCATTTCAATGTGTTACAATTTTCTTTATTCAATTTGATATTCGCTTTTGGGTCATTATAATAAATTATCTACAATGACACATTTAAACTTATCTCAAGTTCAAAATAGAGGACAATGTTCTACCGTTACAGACTCTTGATAGACAACGTGAAACCAGTTGACATTTTTTTTCTGTCCATACTTCTTACTTGAAACTTTATCATCAAGCAAACCAGTTGTTCAGACGCCTTCAAGAATGCACTATGGGAATCAGTTCAATAGCATCGCTCGTGAAAAATGAGCTTAACCGAGACGGGTTTTATGATTGTGATAATCTTGACTTTAAATTGGTGTTGTTACAGGGCGCTGGTCAAGATAGACTGGGTATTTACATTAAAAGTGTCGTCGCCGGAGGCGCTGCTGATGCTGTAAGTATATCGCTCAGATTCAACTGCTCGAGATGAATGTTACCGATAATGGCTTCATTTCGCACTAAATTGTATTTTATTGTGTTCGGAAATATTGCAAAATTGCACTGCTATGAATTTATTGCAGGACGGCAGATTAACAGCAGGCGATCAATTATTAAAAGTCGATGGTCAGAGCTTAGTTGGAATTACCCAAGAAAAGTGAGTCGAGTTAGCAACCGAGCTTGAAATCTACTTTCATCATATTGAAATCGTTCATTTAATGGCCTCTTTTATATTCGCAGAGCCGCGGAATATCTTGTAAGAACCGGACCGATTGTGACCTTAGAAGTTGCCAAACAAGGTGCCATTTATCACGGATTAGCGACTCTGCTCTCTCAACCATCCCCTGTCATGACTCGAGGTTTGTTTATCAAAATCAAAAACATGATTAAATTGTTCTCTATTGCTATAAGACACGGGGAAACGATCAACACAATCGGATGAATTCATGTTTCACAAGTGTCCTTTTCAATTGTGTGTACCACTTCCTTCTCTTAACGTCAACTCAGTTTCTCCTATTGCTTGAGCTTTGCATTCAACGACATGATATTCTAAAGCCCAACATCTAGTAACTAAGCATTAATATATTATTGTCTGGGAATGTTCAGTAATTCAATGAGAATCGTATTGATTGAATTGGTTGAATTATTCATGCCTGGGAATGTAATAGAAAAATACTGATCAACTTGTCAACTTGTTCTTGTACATTTGCGTCCAAGTAACAAGATAAATGATTTAACTATATATCAACAAAAGATAATTGTTTTTTTATCATTATTCGTTCGATTTTCATTATTCCCCGTCACATTTATAATTCAACCACTTCAATACAAGTTTCGCATCATCCTTGAGATTTTATGCATAAATATCTCTTTGCAATCGTTTCTCATAAGACATCAAGTCCGATGGAATTATAAAGAACCAAATTTCTATCAAAAAAATTGCAAACAGCTGAATGAGATGGCAAAACTTAGAGTTACAAGACTATTTGAGAACAAAAATCTGCATTATCACCTGCACAAAGGAATTGTATATAATAATGACTTAACAGTAGCTTATAGCTTGCAATTAATGCTTAACTAACAACCTGTTTCAAGCAGCGCATAAGGCCCGGCCGAAGTCAGAGCATTTGGAAGCGGGTTGCGCGGTGGCCTCGGCGCAGCCGTCGACCTCGCATTCGATGGGCAACCTCCTGTCCGTGCCGAAGCACTACCAGGAGCGATTGGTCGACTGGGACGTCGATCACACTCAAACAGGTGCGGGCGTCGTTAATCAGTCGTTAATCAATGCCGCGAGTCATTACCGCAACCACTATCCGAGCGCAGGCTGCTCTTCCTCGTATCTGTTGGCTGCGCGCCAACAGAACGGCAACAGCCACCTGTATCCCGAGCCGCGCGAATTCTGGCCCGGCAGTCGGCCCGTGCCGCTGATCCGGGAGCCTTATCTTAGCATTCCGCGTTGTTACCCAGACCGCTATCCCCCCTATCCCCCTGTCAGAACCGAAATCCGTCCGACGAACCTCGGCTACGACCCGAGCGACCTCCGTCGCAACGACGATGACTTCGTCGACGTGGAGCAGGTGTGCGCGGATCGCCGAACACGCGTCCTCAGAAATCCTATTTACCTCAACGCCATACCCTTTATGGACGAACAGACTGACGCACAGAACGGCGAAATTGCTACAAATAACGTTACAGAAAACAACGAACGGTCAGAAGACGGGAAGGCACACAGCCAGGAAGAGGAGAACGAAGAAGACATTGCGGAGGAGGAAGAAGAAGATGCAAAGGCGATTGATCTGAACTTGGACCTTAGTGGACTGAACAGCGACCGGTCGAGCGACGATTCGAACCAAGACAACAAGTGTTGGAAGTCGCCGGAGGAGGTGCGACTCGGATGCGGCCGCGTGGCGGCTCTGGCGAAACACTTCTCGGAGCTCGGCGATGCGGGTTTGATTAAATTCCGATCCTCCAGGCTGCGTCCGGTTATTTCAGAACCGAACATAGTTTCGCCTCGGGAAAGAAAGACCACGGACAGAAATCATCGGGAATTCAAGTCGGAATCGGATTTATTGAAGGATGACAAAAGTGTAGCAACGACTCCAGAGAAAGAGTGGAGCATGATCCTGTTAGATATTCAGGCGAGCAACGAAGTTACAGTCCAGTGTGATGTTCCTCGAGAGAGAAAAGATAAATCCAAGCTCTCGCTGGCCGAGCAGCGACAAATCATCGAACAACTCAAGGAGTTCGCCAACTTGGACAACGCCAACGCTCCGCTCTTCATACCTGACAAAGACGGCGCCACTGACTCGAACGAGAGCAGCACCAACAGCGGGACCAACCTAGCCAACATTCCCACCTACGGTACAAAGCTCGAACACATCCGCAAGCACTCGTTGCCAACAATCCTCAGCACTCTGCGAATCACGCCAAACTTTATTCATAAGGAGAACAAACTCGACAAGTACTGGAGCCTCAAAGATCTCATGTCTTCGAACGAAGATCTCAAACCAGAGGGCGCTTCTGACTCGCCCAAATATTTTATCTTTCCTACCTGCTCTAGAGTAGTGTCGGCTCCAGAAATATCGCACGAGGACGCGTTCAGAGTCTCGCAAACTATAAGCAGCACCATCTCCATCGGACCGGAAGACCCGGACAGGTCAAATTCTGAAACGGACACAGCATCTTCGAGCGTTAATTCGGTTTACATTGCGAGGGGAAAACGAGTTGAGAATGAAAAGAAGACGAAATTTCCGGAATCGTTTATAAGAACGAAAAAGGTGTCGAGGAGTCAGGATGATTTGAACAGGAGGTTCAAGACCGTCTTGTCGGTGATCCACAAGGACCAGATGAGTCGGTCGTTGGACGGCCTGACGGATTGTGATAAGAACAAAAGGGAGCCGGCTATCAAACGGCAACCCCTCGTGATGAGCAGAAGAGCTCGCAGCGAGCTGGACGTGAGCTACCGCAAGACGATGCCGCGCTTTCCGTCGCCCAGCCGCGATTCGTGTAAGCTGGCAAGATAATTAGACGTGATCGTGTTGCCTTCGCACTCTGCCTGGTTCAGTTCGGAAGACGTGACATTTTATATCCACCTTTTAAGTACGTGTGCCTGACCAACTGATGACGTAATTGTAGTTCGAGTGCAATTAATGTTCCTTGTTGATGTTTATTGTTACGCTGCCTCAATGGAATGGACGCTCTTGTCGCTTGAAAGTTACAATCATTTTTCATCTTACTTTTCCATTAACAGAAAAATCATATTTTATCAAAATTATTTTATAACTTCTATTTTATCAATTTTATTTCAAAGTTGTTATATTATTTATCAATTACATCAGATGAAAATTATTTTCCAACAATTCATAAAAGATGATTGTGAATCAAATTAACAATGTATTGATTTGGGTTTTAAATATTTTAGTGGAACAGAATTTGTAATATAATAATACAAAAACTCAAAAGAAAAAGTTGAAGGATTTAGCAGGTTATCAAAATCATGACAAATGTAACGCACGGTCATCATCGAGTGAACAAAACGCAAATCCCGCATTATCCTGCATCCATCAATTATCACACTGTGTTTTCCCCTAGCCCACCCAAAAATTCACCCTGAATGCTATATCGTATTAAACCCTCGGTGTTGCTTTGCGACATTTTTTTACATTTATAATTCGTGTTCTAGTCCTGAATGTGTATTAGTGCACGCAGTTCGTATACAAAGACTCCGGACGCTTTTTGCGCGCCGCCGTTAATTATTTTGTCGCTTCGAAAGATATATAATTTCGCACAGTCACACGACTGCATCAAAGATACATTATGCAGCTGCATGCATCATATTTTCGTTACACATTTCGTACGATACTTTTATAATTACAGTTATTACGTTAAAAAATTTTTGTTTAATATTTATAATTTATGAAAAACTGATTAGGGTAAAGTTTTATTTTACATTTTTTTCCCCCCGTTTTGTTTCTTTTTTATATTTATACATTGCAAAAAATGCATGCAAACTGCGTATAGTATTTTGAAAGGCTTATTTCAAGCACGAGCATTAACCCTCATGCATATTTTGTGCATCTTGTGCTATCACAGGACCCCGTCGCATGAGCGAGCGCGATTTACCGTCGCGGCTTGGACACGATGCAACTCCTCAGCAAATTCATAGCAGCAAATCTGTCCCGGCTCTGCATAGTAAGTAATGTTTTACACGCGAATTGCACTTTGCAAAATCAGCAGATTCGAGTTATTCTAATTTTACTTTATCCCGTGCATTATCGTTGCAATTTCAAAATGAAAATTCACTTTCAATCGGAAAATTGTATCTGTTAAATTTAAATTCAGAGGCTCAAATGAAATTTGTCATTTACAGAAGAGATATAAAAAAGCGTTTAACAACAAAAAAAGGGAATTTTATTCGTGTTATTAAATTTTTTTTATCCCCTAAATCGTAATTGATTTTGCAAACAAGCTTTCAGCTCGACGAGAGACAATCTTAAATTTGATTAGCACAGCTTTATGTGTCTTTTCATGTATGTACATACGAGTTCACGCTGAATCGAAATCACTGAAGCTCATAAGTTCAAAACATGAAAGCAACTTTTTTCACAGTCACAAGCAACTTTTTAAAAAAATCACGTTATAAAAAACCCAAGATTCTCAAGCAATTCACGCTGTCTATAGAAAAATCACTGGCATGATTCAAAATATCACTCAGTTTCAATCCTTTTCAATATGGCAATTCACTTTTTACGATAGAAGTTTAAGGCAATAGTTTTGATCAATGTCTTTTTTATCGATGTGAATTTGATCTTTGTGCATTTATGGTAAACTGACTTTTGTTTGTCTTTCGCGATGCTAATATCATTTTGCTGACTACAGATGTAGGAACAGAAGGAAAACAGCAGCACGAAGTGTTTAATGCTGGATATAGCAGAGCGTCTTCCAGCAATAGTGTCACTCCTCCGGCACAGCCACCTCCGATGCCTGCAATGAACGGCGCCACATCATTACGATCCAGGTAAATTACAAAAAAAAATAATAATAAAAATAAAAATAATAATAATCCATCGTGATTGTTATTTTAATAACGTTCATCTCGACATCGTTGTTATATAATGCAAAAATAAAGGAAAACTTTGAAATATGGCATAGAAAGTTTTAAATTTAATAGTGCAATTAAATTATGAAAGAAAATTGTTGCGTGGAAGTATAATTATACGTTGCATTATTTATAAGCGCGAGTTTTTACGATTTTATTTAGATGTTCATCGGACGCACAACATGAACGGGAATAATTAATTAAGTGAGTTATAATTATCCGCGATAATTGAATGAAACGTTGTTTCGCAGATCGAGCCACAATTTGCACGATGCAACACGAGCTGGCAACCTACCACCGACTGGTCTTGTCAGCAGACAACAGTCTTCTCCGAATTTGAATCCAAATCAAACACATCATCTCCATAACAACATAGCAGACAACGAGGCTGAAAGGTTTTATCAGAACTTAAGTGTGTACCGGAATCAGGATCCTAACGCGAAACTTCCCGGTGCAATGCAACCTGCGGATGATAGGTAATTATTTTATTAAATGCAGTGCAACATTTTTGGCAAAGTCTAAGAGGTGACAATGAATTTGAAATTGTTTGTTTTGTATTAGATGAGACCTCATTAGAGGTCTCGTTAAAAATAATTTAATCCACCTTTTTTGTTCACTTTTTTTTATAACCTAAGCAGAAATGATAATTACGGAGTCAGAACATGATTAGAGAGAGGTACGAATGTGCTTGTTTTACGGCTAAGAGAATTTACATCCTGACATCACGATTTCATTTACTTAATTAATTTAACTAAATTACACCGTAGAAATGAAACTGAAAAAGTAAAATTGTTATTTTTAATCCTCAACGAGTACGGAAAAGTGTATATTTACATTTTAATCGAATTTTATAATCGTTCGATAGTTTATAACACAAGAATTTAGAGTCTAAATTCTGCTAAGTAATCGATAGCGGAGCACAAAAATAAAACTCAAGCTTGAATAATGAGAATGGCAATTGAGAGATCAAAACGATGATGTTAAGTCAGATGTTTAATCTAACTCTTTGAAATAATCCTAGGAATCCGATGCAAATGCAAAGGGCGGCGACTCGAGGATCTCAAAATTCGCTGAATCGTCCTGCACTTGATGGCACTCATCCCCGGCCGGCTTCGGCGTACGTGCAGCAGTCCCACGGCCAACAGCAAGCGTATGGAAATCCAGCCCAGCAGTATGGACCACCTCCTCGTTCGCAGTCGTCCAGAGATATTATCCGACAAGAGGCCAAGTTACAAGAGATGCAAGAAGAAGTTCGCAGACGAGAACTGAGGGGTAGCCAACCAATGGCTCAATACAGGCCGCCGGTTACGTCCTACAGTACGAGACCAATCAGTGCGGCACAAGCCGCGAATGCAATCAGACAACCAACGAGACCTGCTAATTATTCGCAACAAAATTTGGGGCCAGCTTCACCTACTTACGGCTCAAGACAAGTGAATCAGAGCTACTCGTACACTGACGTGCAGTACAACCAATACAATCAAGTAAATATTAATTTTTAAAACTTGATTGAATTCATGAACTAATTAGTTTTATTAAAACCTGTTTTTTCTATTATTTTTACAGATGAACAAAATACAGCAAGTACCTAATCAGTATAGTGTGGGCCCTAAGCCGGCGCATAATTATGGACCTCAAGATATAAACAGGCAGTACCAAACGGATCAGAATCAACGCCAGTACATGGGTGTGCAGACACAAAATGGACAATACTCGACCAACGGGCCTCAAGTCGATCGGCAGTATCCGCACGATGGCATGATAGGCCATAGGAATCAAAACGGCAATGATGCAAACATCAGCAACTCGGACGGCGTGCAAAACAGAGGCTTAACTGCAGAGGAAGGCTATAGAGAAAGTCCCCCGCCTCCTTTGAATACCTCCACACATCCTTTGTATAATAAGCAAACAACGGATTCGAGGTTTGTAATGTTCAATTGTATTGTACATATTTATGCTCTTCAATCAATGTAATTGGATATTCAATTTTTATCTAAAAAAAGAAATATTGGCATAATAAAATAAATAAGATATTACGATGTATAAGAAATTCGAACTCAGAGGATTATTTATGTGAAATTGTTTCTGTTTTCAACAGGTACACTGCAAGCATGCAAGATCCGCCTAGGGGAGGATATTATCCTGTGGGGACTACGCAGCAACCTCGACAGTATCAATTCAATGCATCCAATCCTTGGCAGAGGGAAGAAAGAGAAAAGGTAATTTATTCTTTTGTACGGTAAATGTTTAACTGAATAGGATTTTATTTTTTTAATGCTTTAAATATAATGTTGTTCGGAAATAGGAACAGGCAAGAAGACGAGAAGCAGCACGTCAATGGCGTGACCAGCAGATTGCAGAATTGAGTGTTATGCCACATCGAACACCTCAGCAAGACGAGCAACTTCGGGCCTTACAACTGGAGCGGGACTTCCAAAAAAGGGCAGAGGAAGCTGCGAATCAACAGGACGACGACGAAGATAGCAACGATTTAGATAACGAAAGCGAACAGCGCATGCAGGGCTTGTTACATGTAACGACATCTCCCGAAAGAAACAGCCAAACTCTATCGCGAACTAGTTCCAACAACCAATCCATTAGAGGCGCGCTTTCTCCTCAGCCGGTCTCCAGTCAGCTACAGTCGAGTGTTTTACAAACACATCAAGGACTGGTTAGTAAAAATATAAATAAAAAAATTGTTTGGTGATGAAAGAAATATGTATTCCGTCAGCAGAAATTAATTTTTGTAATATAAAATATTTGATTTGCTAGGAAACGTTACAGAAAACCAATGTTTGATTTGCGAAATGTACTTTTGGTTTCAGAACATGAGCAATTCTTATTCAAGTCACGATAACGTTCACTTGAACTTGAATCAAAATATGTCTCCTTCGTATGCGCCGACGAATCTTAACTTAGGATTGAATCAAAAGAATATGTCTCTTGAGGAGCGAGAACGACAGAGAAGAATAGACGAAATTAAGCGGAAGCAGCCTGAATTCGAAGAGAACCAGAGAAAACGAGACGAGGACATAAAGCAGCAACAGATGCAGATGCACTCTACTTATCAGCAGTCCAACCTGAATAAAAATCAGCAGCTGCACCCAGGCATGCTCAGGCTTGATAACTTGGTCATCAATGGTCCTAGTTCTCCCGGTAAATAAACGAATAATAAATCCATTAAGGTGCACTTAAGGAATGATTCATTACGACCTTTAATTGCCAGCTTTTATTATTCATAATTCTTGTGAAAATTCGTTTTCTCTGTAAAGGAGTTGAATGTTTTGTTGAAAGTCACTTCTGTATTTTTTTTTGTAACTGAGTAACATACTAAATTGTAGGGAAAAAAGTTAGATATATTATAATGAAAGAAACGAAAACAAATTGTGCACAACAAAGGAAGTAACGTAATAAGAGGTGAATTGAATTTGTACTTTTTGTGTTGCAGCGTCGCAGAACGGCGGAAACGAAGCGCCACCGCCACCCGAGCGCGGATCGAGCTACGCCGTGATGTCGCAGCAAAGCGCGCTCCGGTCCAACAGCTCGAGCGTGTCCGGTACGCCCATCGGCGCGACGATCAAGCGCGTATCCTTCCACGACCCGAACGCAAACACGGAGCCTGCGCGCGTTGTCCCGACCGTTCTCAACACGACCGCGTCCGTCACCATGGACACCATCAGAGAAGATCCGAATGTAAGTATAATTTTCGCCGGTAAAACGCCGACTAAATCTGTCTAAAGTGATCCTGTACGATCGTGTTTTCCAATCACAACCTTATTATCTTTGGTAAAATAACCTTTTATTGTAGCGGCCCCCATGTTTCCCTGCTTTCCGGCACTATAAACACCGTCTCTCGTAGTTAAGAATCCGTCGCGATTCTCGCGGGTTTCTGTGATTTCATTTACGACGACAAGCCGTCGAAAATAATGGTGACATAAAATTAAACACGAGTATTTTGTCAAAATGCATCCACTTGGCAGAAGTACAAGCAAGGTATTGAGCAAAATCGTGCGTTTTATTGGTCGTGTGTTATCATTCGCATATACACGCACACCATCGCATGCGTCTCTCTCTCTGTTAGTCTTCATCTCGGCACAGAGTGCAACAACCCCGTGTGTTCATCGATGTTTCTCATACGCCACCCCCTATCCCCTTCCACTGTTCCCTTATGCTCTTATCTCTGTTCACGTTCATTGGAACATCGCAGTCATTGTGAAACAGTTCTTGTCAAACTTTTTGGTGCTTTATGACCGTTTTTTATGTTTCTTCTCGAGTGGCGTTGAGTTCGGTCGCCACCGATCAATAACGTTCCCCGCATTCTCAACGAAAGATAAAAAAGAAGCTGGAATTGTAATTAGCAGATATTGATCCAATTTTGCACAAAAATGTTAATTAACGTGAACGAGATGTGAAATGTTATTGATCGTTATATGGAATAATTACATTTGTTTTTAGTGTTTAGTGAAATTTCATTTAATTAGCAATTCTATAGAATTTGATACATCCATCTGAATAATGTCTAGCATAGAACTATAATTCATTATCATTGTGAATCAAAATGATAAATTAGATGATAGCGAATATGGAATCTAGTTTACATTTAATTGAAATTCATATTTTGATTTTAAGATTGATTTATCTTTTATTAACAGAGCTGAACTCGTGATTTTGCATCAGCACCAAATTTCATTCTCTAAGCTACTATCAGCAATGTATAAAAAGTAAATTAAAAGATGAAAATGTCCAATTGCCATGGGGAAAACACTCAGCTCTGCTAATCAAAATGTTTTATGCATGATCAAAGTTATAATTAAATTTTTTAATGATAAAACAAGCAGATAAAAATAACGTTATAGAACCGTTATAAAAAGATCTTGACCTATCATAAAAAGTGTGATGTTAAAAATTTCTTGAGATGCAAAAGTTATCGTTAATTGATATAGTAACAAACTTGAGTTTTCTAATGAATTACGTTCCTCGACAGAACTTCATAAATGATGCTGAGAATTTACTGGCTTCCCCAAAAACGCCTGAGGGTCCTGGCGGATTTGCTACTGCTACACCCGGAGTTATCGGAGCCCAGGAAGTTTACAAGTTAGTATATTCTTTGATGAAACTTTAAACTACACAAACATTTGTGAAACCAAAAAAGTACGTCTTATGTGGATTATTTTGTATTGTATCAATTTTATTTGATTTTTTATTGAATTAATAGGGATCCGCGACAAAAGCGATTGGCTGAGAAGCAGAAACAGCAGAATTCGCAGATCGGGGCTGTGCCAGAAAAGTTGAGCTTCAAAGAGAAGATGAAGATGTTCGCGATGGAGACTGGCGAGGATGGCACGCCGCGTGATAAGGTCAAGATATCGCGAGCCCAGCGCGAGATCGACAACATTTCTAGCCCGTTAAGCCCCAATAACAACAACAATATCAACCGAAATTAAATTCCCTCCTGATGAGTGATAATCGTCCCCGCAAGTAATACAGGCAACACTAACTTTGACGTGACTCGTTTGATGCGAATCAAAAGTACCCCTTAACTTATATTTGAAGCCCGGAGGAGACACATAAAACGTTTTTATTATAAATGAGGAACTATTAATGTTTCTGAATTAATTATAATTCAAACAAAACAATCAAAGTTCAAGACACAAGGGAAATCCAGGAAACCTCGATGCCTTCTTGTCGCGATGAACAAGAAAACAACGAAGTGTGTCGGATTTTGAATCCCCGTTTGCAACATTTCCCCGTCGAAATGTTCACGACAAACGCTTTTCTGTCTTAGTAGCGTGCGTATCTAAGCAACAAGAATTTCGCATACTCTAATCGTGTCTTAAAGGAATGAATTGAATTTATATTGTATTATTGTAAACAAATTATGTATTACGTTCGCAAGGATCATTCATTTAGAATTAAAATGAAAGAAGACAAAGTAATAATAATATTGAATGAACGATTATAATATTGAACAGAATAACGAAGACGCGGTGCGCTTTTCGAAATTTGGTTCACAGCGGAGTTGGTCCTCGGACTCTGAGCGAAATTCAATGATTACAATACAACGTTACATTGTAATGATATATTTTTGTATGTAATAAAAAAAAGGATATTATTGTTATTATTATTGAAAAAGAAACGATGAGCGGGCGTGTGTGCATATTCATCTCAGCATTATAAATAACTAGAGCTGTACCTTCTCATCGAATGTATATAAAATTTTTTTCGCGGTTGCGTACGAGGAACGTGTGATACATTGTGCTTTTTACGCCGTATCAAATTTCGTCCGAATATACATGCGCGCACGCAAGCGCGAATTATGGTTTTGGTAATATTGCGGCACTATTTCATCGTTATATATTTCTTTTCTTTATAGCAAATATATATATAAATATATATAAAATCATGCATAGTTATATATATATATTGACTGTTAACATTTATCATTTCTAATTCTTAACTTTGACTTGTCACGCTCCAAACCATTGTTTCAATATTTTCAAAACTGTACTTCGTCTATACATATGTATGTAGTTTTTGGTGTAAATATTGTCGCGACATTGGGCGCAAGAAAACAGTCGTTTAAAGATTATTGAAACTGTTGAGAGACATTGACTGGTTGTGTTTGATAAAATAATCGATGATGATTTGATGTTTAATAAATAATCGACATTGTTGATCGTCCCTTTTTTGCGCGCAACGCCGCTTCGTTGAACGTTTGCCGTTCAACGAACAAATTTGCTCGTTCGTAAGGTTTGTTTCGAACAATTTCCAACGTCCCGTAAATAGCGTTTGTCTTGTTCGGTCAATCGATAATCACATTAACAAAATCGACGTAACTTTAGTTCGAGGCTGCTCCGGGCAGGGACTTGTGCAAAAATGGACTCTGAAATTTTCGGCCCAACTCGAATGATCACACAGTTGTTCGTAATAGTTTCGTGACAAGTGTCGCCGAGTTCAATCAAAATTCCGCTTAAACGTCACGGAGCCGCAAAATTTCAGAATTAAATTTTCAAGTCACGCTTTTGTATTCATCAATAATATCAGCTGTATCACCTTTTTATATAAATCATCTATCTAATAAAAAATTCCAACAGTACCCAGAGTCAGTTTTTATCCGACGTCTCTGTATAGGAGCAATCCTCTGATTTCCATTGCTTCCAAATTTTTTATACTTTTTTCTCGAGAAATTGATTCGAATATCCTTTACGAACCGAAAGCTGTTAATAAATAATCAAATTATGTTTAATGATAATAATCATCAATCAATTGAATTTGATAGTTTAAAGTCACAGAACTAACTAATATAAGATTGCAAAATGAGCAAGAAAAATACAACAAAAAGTAATGATATTGTTGAACAAAGAAAGAGATACATTCATACACATCGAGCAGTGCTCCAAAGAGCTTAGCGCAAAGAGCAGCAATACTAGTGGATAATTAATCGAACATTCCTAATTATGAATAAATACGACTAATCGTAAACTGTATAAGCATTGCGAGCGAAAAGTTGTTGAGGTAAGGTTCGTCGTCACCCAACGAAAATTTTATGAATTCTCGTGAGTGTATTGTTAATATTATAAAGTATAAAAACAGCCAATCGAACTTTGTAAGACAACGCCGGATTGTATAGACCGAGTATTCTTAATCTTGTATGTGATATAAAGTAGGCCTTTTTCGAGAAACGACGGCGTTAAACGACATGGATTCTGTATACATATTAGCGACTTCTTAGTTTGTACGTAACAAATTTTATGCCCTCACGTGTTTTCAAGTTGTACTTTCTCTTTCTGGTACCTCGATATACAATGAACCATTAATAACATTCACTTCGGACTTCAATAGATGCTGCTCTCTTCACGTCTTTCGTTTCCTTTTATTTCACATTCAAATTATTCAAATGATTTCTCGCGTCAGAAGAGAAGTGCAGGTATATTTTTGTCGTTGAGTTTTGACGTCCGGCTGGAGCACTGTATGACTTAGTCAAAGGCTCTCCGCCGTTGTATAGCAAAGATTATTGCACTATATTTTATAACACCGCTTGAATTGTTTTATCGTTGTGAAAGAAATGATAATCGATGACCATGCAAGGGCGTCGATTAAACATTGCGATGCTGTCGTATTCTATCGATATAACTATTAATTGTATTTTTAAAAAGAACATTATATTTTTTAATTACTGTATTATGTCATTATTGAGGTTACTCTATAAACGATAAATAAATATTACGAATAAAATTAAAACGGCGTTTTTATTCATTCAATAAATTATTCCCATGTTTCCAAGGATAATCAAAACACTGTCATGTAAGTAATATATTGTTCACACAGCTCCAACTTTATTTTATTACAAAAACAATCACTTTTATAAAACTACTCTAAATGTTTTATTTCAACACGTTACGTTTCTATGAATAACTAAGTAAGAGAAGATTACAAGTGTAAATCATCGTGTATATAAGTTTGTGAATAACTAAATTTATGTAGAAGCAAAGTCAAAAATAAATTTGTTTACTACTCGAAATGTTTTTTAAATATAAAGTACAACTTTCTATTGAAGTGGTCCTCAAATAATAAGTGAAGTATAAATAATGATAAGTTCAACTGAAAAAAAAAATATACTCTATTTCGGACGCGACTGTGAAAGCTATAAAAAAAGAACCAAATAATAAAATTATAACGTTTTTGTAAGTCCGTCTGGTGAAATAGGCCTTGCTACTGTGAGGTCTAAACGCATACCAGCAGCAGCTATGAGTGGGACTGTCAGACAGCAATCGCAGTCCTCGGTGGAGGTTTCGTTAACCCGCACAATTCTGTCGTAAGGTTGAAGTATACCGTCGCAGGGTCCACCAGGTCTCAGACGATTGATGTAAACCCCCCGTTCATAAAGTCCATCCGAGACTGAAAATCCAAAATCTTCATACACTGGATCTTTGTGTAAAACGACATGAACAAGTTGCTGATTTCTGGTGTCTATTGGAGCATAATGATCTTGCGGACTAGAACTGAAAATCAAAATCAAATATTCAATTTCAATGAAAAAAGAAGAAACATTAATATAAACTTTTGGAACTAAAATGAATACCTTGGGTAAGGTGGCATGGGCAAATCCAACTGACCACTGTCAACAGAAGCCGTTTCCCACAGTCTCATTATTTCTGGCGCAGCTCCATTGGCTTCCCCTATCTCTCCCCAGGAATCTACAGCACTGTCGACACTTGGTAAACTTTCACGTGCTGATCGCAAAACACCCGACGGGTATTGAGGTTGCACAGAATCACCTGCTATACTAGATTCTCTGGAACACATTAAATCATCGTTCATTTCTGAATGTCTGTATTATATTTAACACATTTATTATTTCTACAAAAGTTACTCGGTCGTTACCTAGTTTCACCGACAAAGTCTGGTTTTCGGATAGTTAAAGAGACTACGGAACTGCCGGGTCTGTGCAGTAATTGGGCAGCCTGCCTGAGGTCGCCAGGGTCCAATTTTTGTCCGTCGATGGCCAATAATCTATCTCCAGGTGCCAAGCTGCCAGTTCTGTACGCAAGTGAACCTCGACGAACTTCTGTTATAATTAGTTCCTCGTTAACTGTTAGTCCTAGATCTGGTTGACCGCCCAATGGTCTGGCTACTCTTACAGTAAAGACACCCGAACTGGGAACCACTGTTCCTCCAACTTTATATTCCGTTACAAGTTCGACCTGAAAACCCATAGAAATGAAACACATTATTTTCACATTTCATTAACAATTGAAAAATAATACAAATTGAAAAATTAGAAAATTCATCTCACCTGTGGAGCTTCCAGTAAAATAGCAACTTCGGTTGGTGGCAAATCTCGAATAGTTCTTCGATTGATGAAAAGTACTTTGTCTCCAGGAAGGAGAACTCCACTTCGTTCAGCCGGACCCCCTGGTTCCAACAGATCTATTACGTAATTTTGTCGGTCGTCTGAGATTCTCAAAGCCAGGCCTAAACTTCGATGATCAGGTCTCAGAACAATAGTCAAAGTTTCTTTCGCGTAGAGCGTTTGGTTACTCTGTTGGGCCTGGGGTTGAGCCCTTCTCTTAATAGTCCTGCTCGACGCGCTGGGTGGTCTAGGCAGTATCTGCAACCGAGCAATTCGACTGTCATCCGATGAGTTACGGAGCAATTTCGCAGCTGTTACAGCATCCTGAACAGGAATATCGTCAACTGCTAACAGAGTGTCGCCAGGTTGTAAAGCACCACATCGGTCGGCTGTACTTGCGGGTCGCAAACTTTCTATGTAGACGCAATTTTGGATTTCTCGTACTGTCAAACCAAGTTCCCCTGAAGAATAAATTTTTTATATAATTTCCATTTTCATTAAAATAATGTTTATTTTACAAGATTGATGGTGATTTTCTGAATTTTTAAATTGGAACAAATGACTATTAAATTTTTGGATCTCCATTTCGACAATTTTGAGTACTTCTGTTCGGTATTCTTTAATTAAACAAAATTCCATCGCTAAAATGGAGAAATAGAATGATATCCTCATGAATTTATTGGGCACTTCTTTTCTCAACAAGAGCGGTAATAATTTCGCACAAATTACCAAGCCATTGTAGAGCAGCTTGAGCGGTCGTTTCAGCAATTTTAACTCACTTTGTAACAAAAGCCAATAAACAAAACCCAATTGGTCGACTAACGCAGCTATAAATCGAGCAATTTCGCTTTGTTACAAAGTGATAGTTTTAATTGTAACTCGCGATGCAACAGCGATTGGATTTCATGCGAGCTGGAAGCCAGTTCCGAGAATAAAACCTATTGGGTTTTGCAGGATTCCTCCTTCTCTCTTTTAAGAGAACGCGCGTGACAGATTGCACCTTTCGTGTCGGGTTAAATGCCGGGGTTCGACAAAAATGTTTCAATTACTTTTCAGATGGTAATTCGTTACTCTTAATAAAAAAAAAAACACACGGTGAAAGAAGAGAAAGAGAAAGATTTATAACCAGTGGTTTATGAGATGAACCAATTAATTTTTTGCAACCCTTTTCTTTCTTTGTAAAAATTAAAGCTAATTAACGAAACTTGGTTAGAAAAGTGGAACGTTTAATTTGAACTGGCTGCTTTGATACCCGAGCTGGTTGATTGAATAAAATTTGATTAGCCTTTGTGGCAGACGTTTTTTGCTTGAACGAACTGATCAAAACCGAGAAGACTGAAGAAAAACTTAACAATGTCAATAAAAAAAAAAGTCCAACTCATCCAACTGATATTGCGTGTTAAAAAATATGAACTTTTCAAATAAAAATAAATAAACGCAGTCGGTGAACCTTTTCTTCGTCGTATCGGTTATCTTTATTTATTCTTTTTGAAATCAAATACTAACATCCAAGTTTCGGGACATAATTTCATATAAGGATCTTATGGGAAAATGTATTTATAGAAAGGTCGTGGCGCGTCAGCGAACGCGACTTAGTGCGCTTTTTTTACGAGGGATCACAGTTAAGTAGCTTCGTAAATGTGAATAAACAAGACACGAGATGAAGTCTGATGTGTTTATACTCGAAAATCCCTAAAATCGAAGTTGAGTTTGCGGTTGAAAACGTTGACCGCAACTGTGGCGCGCTACTGAAATAGCGTGGTGAGAAACTGGCAAGTGCACATCTTTTAACGTTTCGATCCGATGAATGGAGCTTCTTCACATACAATTTTTTCCAGACTTCTTTTAAAAACAACTTTTAAAATAATTTTTTCGTTCAAATTTCACCCTACAATTTTTTCTCAATCCATCAAACATAAATTTTAAAATCAATTTCTATAAATTTAATTAAAAAATTCCTTCTATTAAAAATGAGTAATTTCAAATCATTTTTGATAGGATAAAAAGTGGATGATAAAATGAAAATTCCAAAATGAATTTACCAGAAATGGCTCTTTCCAGATGAATCCATCAAACATAAACTTAAAAATCATTTTCTTTAAATTTAACTAAACAATAGTTAATCCTACTAAAAATGAGTAGTTTCAAATCATTTTTTGTATTGCTTTTTTTGATGGGATGAAAAAGTGAATGATAAAATGAAAATTCCAAAATGAATTTACCAGAAATGGCTCTTTCCAGATGAACTAGAAGTGGGCCAGAGGTAGCAGCCCTAGCTTCTTCCATATTCGCAACATCATATTCGATCGTAAGTGAAGCGATGGACGAATCGGAAGATCTTCTCAAGGCCCGTTGTGCATCCGCCAGGGAGAGTCCCTGCAACTCCGTATCGTCCACCGCAAGTAGTCGATCTCCGGGTCTGACCCGTCCTTCCTTCCCAGCTGGGCCTTCCGGTTTGACCCCGGTAACCACCAGTGCCCTAGACACCCCTCCACGAAGGGTGACTCCCAAGCTGCCAGACTCGCGCTTCACGCGCACCTGAGCAACTTTGGAGGACACGCCGCTAGGTGGCGCTCCGCAATCCGCAAGTGGATCGTCGAAGCCGTATAAGCTCGGTGGGGAAGCGAAACCACCGAAGACATCTTCGGAGTTGGAGCTCGCTGTGGTCGCGACACTTCCTGGTCTCGCGCGATGGTTCTTGGAGCGCATCGCGGCCAGCCTCAAAGAACTAAACATCTTTGCCATCGGATGCGCGCCAAGAATACACATACGCACACATGTCACGTGTATTTATACGCGCGACACACGACCAAAAAGACCCATCTCGAGAGCATCCGCTCCGCTTTTCTCGGTTCCAGCAATTGCACGCGATTCTCGCTCAATTAGGCTTCGCATCTTGCAAAAGCAACGCCCTCTCTTTCGTTGATTTTCTCCCAACTACTTCCTAATGACCAATCCATAATTTTCAATACCAATCTTCTTTCCAATTTTCTTATTTGTCAAACGTTAATTTTCAGCTTTCATTCCCCCTTTAATTTTCCTTTCACATTTTATTTTGCACACTTTGACACTTCTGTTTTTGACACCCCCTACCGGTACTTCGTTACAACTTTTGTCGTAAAATTTTTGAACCTCATGTCACTGAATTTTCAAAAGGCCGAATAATTTTTCACAAGGTGTCGGCAACGTGGAGTGACTCCGCTTTGTCTGTCTTGATGACGACCGAAATTCGCCGCTACGAAAGCGTGAAAAGCGCGTGTCTCCGGTCGGACGTGCGACGACTCTTTGAAGATGACCGGACAGAACTGTAACGAGTGGCGATGAGACTCGAAAATAACTCCTACGGTTAGGGCCGCATTTTGTGTTGACTCTCGGTTGACTTGGTACGCCTTTGGGTGCTATTTTAGTCGCGCCCGGCCCTGCATCGTGCGCGAACGCCCCGCTCAAGAGGAGCATCAAACGTATAAGTCTGCAAAACAGCAGACACGTCGCGAGATGGACAAAGAAATGAACCGCGGTTTGTTGTCCGACGTCTCTTTGTTTTTGCAAGATCAAAAAGAAGCTGAACTGATGCTTGCAACTCATTTTTTTGTCTCGGCCAGAGAAAAACAACTTGACAATCTCGAGTCGAGGAAAATTTGGGAAAAATAATACAGTTTTTGAAATTTGAAATATCGATACGAATTATATTTGCCAAACGAATCGACGCCCACGCAGTCTAGACTCATTATTTATGATATTCATTTAAAAACACAGGGTTCGGTCAGTTCATCATATGGAAAACAAATAAACATAAAAATAAATGAATAATCGTTATGGCTTTGGAATGAAAAATGTAATTTTTATAAAAATGGGAATTGGATAGTTTGAGGCTGAATGCTCGGATTTCCGGGAACGCGAGTTTTTTATATCTTTCGTCGCACATAAAAATGATGTCGATTAGCGCGACAGTTAATTGCTTCGTTTAACAATTCGAGATGAATTGACATCGCTGTGCTTTCACAGCGACGCAAAAATAGTTTCGTCACAAGTCCCATTAGAGTGATGTTTCTGGACGTGTTTGTATACGCAGTTATAACTGCGATGATAGTGATCGCGACAAGGCGGTATTGTTTCTGATTTGGATTTCATTGAATCCGCGCTCGTCCTCGTTTCATTTGGTGACATCTTTATAATGATTGCCAGACACAACATTAAGCAACCAAAAGATCAAAAGAAAAGATAAAATTTTATTCATTTGAAATATTCTTTTTCTAATCGTTATTTGCGAACGATTTTCGAGGGATTTATATTTTCGATGAAATTTTAATGAGATAATTTATTTGTTTAAATTAGTCGCTTGTGAATTAATAACTTTGGTTTTTAATCGAGTAATCTATCATCTTAGTAGGAGGCTACCAGGTCGGAGACTTTAAAATTCTTATCATCTCGGTCACTTTATAACCTTTTCATTTTTTAATCAACGAATCTATATAAAATGCACTCATTCTTAGAAATGACATTTGTTTGTGAACGCTAGCAAAATGAGGATCTTATATTTCTTCACACTTTTGGTCACCATTTTGGCCCTATTCTCTTCAGCACTTGCTGACGGCAGTAAGTACAATTTTAAAGAACTAAAATTCATTTTTCATTGACATTCAATTACAATATTTTTCTATTCAAATTTACACATTTCAATCTAATTCGACAAGTAACATTTCGAAATCAAATATAAATGTTTTTCTTATACACACTATTAAGCAAAAATAATATTTCATCAACTGAATTCTGTTCTATTTTTTTTATAGAAAGATGCTCAGAAGAAGAGTGTAAAAAGGCCTGCTCTCACGTCGGGAATATTCCTGGCGGACCGAATGGAAAATATTGCGTTGATGGCAATTGTCGGTGTGCTTAGTTACTGACGATAAATTTGTCTGCCATTAGTTGATTATCTTGTCTGTTATATTACATTTTGAAAATGTGATTCCTTTAATTTCAAAAATAAATTGTGTCAAATAACTCTCGTTCTGTTTTTTTAATTATATTTTCCGAATAAAAAAAATTAACAAAATTACCCTTATTATAATTACTAATTTGAAAATTTATTACGTTGCTCAAGATCTCCTTACCACAGACTATAAACTTCTTATCACACAAGTCACGTTATATAAACTTCCCCTTTGTGACAAAAGTAAAAAACATGTTTAAAGTGAGAATTTCATTTTGCTAAATTTCTGGTAAGCATGATTTTGAACAATTAAAATTTTTGATTGAATAAAATACAATTTAAAAAAAGAGTACAAAAAGTTTATTATTTTTTACAAAAATTCAATGAATTCTATTTATTTCTCTAAGATATATCTACTTGATCCGGAGATTCACGTAAAAAGACACGTTTCAATGGTGGCAAATCTGCTAGACCAAACGGAAAATTCTGTATTGTATAGCGTTTGAACGTGCGCTGAAAATCCAACTTACCAAACTTAGTTATATTTGGAATATAAAAATTAATTTTTCTGAACTTCGTTATCAAATTTTGTTTAATACATTTTTTTTTCGTCTTGTATCAGTAATCTAAGAATGAATGATCCATTTAACATTTGTATCATACATAAAAAGTTTTGAGCCTGCGGATGAAATCAATTTAATAACTCATGATTTAATCGAATAATTTTATTAAGCATGTTAAAATAGGGATAAGATAATTGCTCGTCTCAAGTCTCCCTGCTACTGCACAAGACGAAACGAAGTGGGAGTTAAAATAAGCACTTTCGCTTTTGAGTGAATACTGGCAAGGAACGAGAAGGATGCAACGTCAAGCGAATTAAAGCTTTCGCGAAAGAAAGACGAACGCGATATGAGGCGAATGCGTTCAAAGAGCTTTATCTAACGCTGCAAAGATTCGGTTATAAATAGCTTGTGCAAAAGCTTTGCAGATAAAGCAAATTTTCTGAAGGAAAATAGACGAGTGTCAATGCAAAACATTATAACATTTGGAAAAAAAATAAAAGATTAAAATTAACTGATATAAAATAAATGTTTAATAATACACTTATTTCATAAGATTTTTTTTCATTTTGTGATAATAATGTGATAAAATTGCAAACGGAGCAGAATGATGAAAAATTCAAGAAGCTTCTCATGTCAAAAAACGCCTTTAAAAAATTGAGTTTATAAACCATCAAACTTAAGTTCTGTATTTTAGTTTATGTTTTTAAACTATTCTTTTATAAATTTGAAATAATTTCTTATTTAATAATTATGAATAATAATATATAAGTTGATATACTGTTTTTGTAATGAGTAAGGTAGAAAACATTACTTAGTAACTAGTGGATAGATAGGAAACGATTGTATCAGTTAAGCTTTACAAAAAATACAACTTTCATATTATTATAAACTAATTTCATATGAGAAACTAAATTATTTATGAATATTATGTCTACAGTGATTGAACAAAGAATTATGAATTTATTATATCCAACCAAGAAAACCCAATGTTTATAATAACAAAAATAGAAAATGTTGATGCATGTCATGATAATTTTTTTGATAAAAACAATTTTTTCAGTTGAAAAGATTCAATTAAAATTATGACAATTCAATCACTTTGCGCGTAAACGTTAGAAATGACGTTAAAATCAAATATTTTAGAAAAATGTGTGAAAAAAAATTTTAAATCCATCAAAACCCATGGTTTTGCCTCATCAGTTGCTCACAATCATCTATAGATAGAGAAAAATCTTAGCTATTAATAGAGATGTTGACTTTTATCGACGTTTAATATAGATCGTCAGGTAGTGAGAAAACTTCATAGTCCGCGTTGTGCACGAGCTACTGTTGAACGCGAACAAAAGTCTCTTAACCAGTTTTGTTCAAGACAATCAGCGAAAATGGATAATAATTTACAAAAATCAATGTAAGTTTTTGTTTCATAAGAATTGTTGACCTTGTCATAAATTTGATTTTTTAAATTCAGTCGGTATTGAAATTTCATTCAGCAATTGAATTTTACAATTATTCGATAAGAAATTACACTACCAGTTTAACTGACGAATATTCTATTTGGATAAACATTAAAAACTTGTTCTCTTAGACGAGAATTTCAATAATAAAAGATTTAAAGTTATAAAATGATAATAATAGAGTATTTCAAGAATTCACGAAAATAAAATACCTTGTTCCACATTCGATGCAAGACTTGCGCGCGGTTCTAACAATGACAACTGCAAGATGAAATGTCAATAAATATAATATAATCAAAATAAGCTTTCAAAAAAGTTATTCAACCGGTCTTACACAAATTCAATTATCCGTTGATTAATTAAACGTCAAATTTTTTTTCAGCGAAACCTACAATCAATATCAACGAAACATTTACAATTCCGTATTCAATTCGCCATCATATGAAAATTTCAAACAATCTTCAGCGTCAGGAAAGAGACGTGAGATGATTGAATTATTGATAGATCTGCCGCAAGTACGAAACATAAAAATCAACGACTGCTTCGAATCCAAAAACGACGGTGCAGCAGAGAAATTATTTCAGACTGCAGTTGAAACCCCGCACGACCAGAATCACAACACTATCGAATTGTTAAACAAAGCTTTGCTAGCAGCTGAAACTGAGAACAAAATTTACTGGGAAATTTTGATGGAACGAATAAGGTATTGGTTCAAAACGAGAATATTTACTGAGTGCCTGAAAGACGTCAAGTACCTCACAAGTAGCGCGTCCAAGGAACACACTGACTTTCTTGCGGAATGTAAAATCGAATGCTATCTAATAGAAAACGAATTGTACAAGACCATGAAGCAGCCAGAAAATGCCAAAAATGCTCTAAACAAAGCGATGGCGGAACTAAATCTGTTGGCTGAAAAAACTTGCACGATGAACGAAAATATCAAACAGACGAAACAGAATTTGCTACAAATGTTTTTACAGAAATTAAAAAAGGGCAGAGATTCGATGAGGAGTAAAAATTTGTCGTCAAATAATACAAAGGTATATTTAATATTTTTGTCGTTTGAATTTGTATTGAAGTTACATAAATTTGAATGAAAATTTAATTGTTATTGCTCAATAGATAGCAATACCGAAGCTTTATGGGCAAGTTCATAATTTACTGAGGTGTTGTTCAAATTCGGTATCTCCTGGGTATAGCGTAGCGAAAGGAAGATATCTGTACGCAATTCGCGATATTCCTGTGGGAAGCACGGTGATTGTAGACCAACCATTTTCCTCGAGTATTAATAGAGATGTTTTGCATTCGAATTGCTTGCACTGTTACACATGTCTGAACTTTGACAATTCTGCTATTGTACCCTGTACGCATTGCCAATCCGTAAGTTTGCATTCATATTGCTTTGTTTTACAGTTTCTTTACAACACAACTTCGTTTACAAAAAAAATAAAATAATAAAATAATACAAATATCAATTTAAATTTTTACATTTCATGTTTCAACTAACATTTGAATTAAAGTTTTTAGAAACGAACAATACAATTTAGTAAAATTAAAAAAACCTTTTATATAATTTTTATATGCAAATTTTTTTATTCGTAAATTATATTGATTTGATTTTTTAGGTGATCTTCTGTTCAGAAGAATGTCGCAAAACATCCTGGAAACTTTACCACGAATATGAATGTCCGATATTTTCCCTCTTTCACAGGAACGATTTCAACAATTCCCACCTTTTACTGGCTTACAGAAGTACGATTTCAAATTTATTCACAGAGGAGAAAAAGTTAAACAGACAAATTTTCGAAATTGAAAACGCAACAGAGTTGGGTCACAACGTACAAAAGGAACTGAAAACGTTGTACGATCCTCTGGATTACAAAACTGTCTGTTCCTTAGAAACTCATTGTGCTCAGATGAATCCGTCGGAAAATCTGATCTACGCTGTGAGAGCGGTGTTTTTTACCAAGTGTTTGGATTTCGTATTGAAAAAATGTACAGATATTGTACTGGACGATACACAGAAAATTCTAATAGCTGTAATCTTCTTCAGACATGTTCAGATCATAAACTGCAATGCATACGAGATTGTTGAAAACATCTATGATTCACAGAGTAAACTTTGGGAGCCTCGCAATGTCGGTGGAGCAATTTATGCAACTGTTAGTTTAACCAATCATAGTTGCTATCCAAATGTTATCAGGCATTCCTACCCAGAAGGTAAATTTTTGGCACATAAAAACCAAAACTATTGAACTAAAAATACTGAACATAATTATCGAACAATTATTATTTTTATTTTTAGGTATTGTAGTTGTAAGAACAACTCGACTAATAAAAAAGGGAGAAGAAATTTTGGACAACTACGGGCCACATTTTTTAACGTCAAGTAAATCTGAGAGACAGGAATATTTGTCCCACAAGTATCATTTTAACTGTTCCTGTGAACCGTGCAAAAAGGACTGGCCAGCTACTTTATCAACACAAGAATTTCGATTCAAATGTTCCTCATGCTCCACACCATACGGTCCAGGAAGCAACACCAAATGTTCCTCATGTGGTGCAAAAATCAACGTCAACGCAGTTAGAAAAAAACTAAAAGAATCTGAGAAGAAACGAGTTGCTGCAGTATCGTTAATGCTGGAGAACAAATATGAGGATGCTTTAAATCCACTTTTGAAACATCTTACTTTTATCGATAGCGTTTTGTGTTCCCCAAATTTGGAGATCATTAAAACCCAACAGGCAATTATACAGTGTTATAACAGTATGTCAAGCATAGGAAACTGTTAAAAGTTAAATGAAAAATTTGTTATTTTTTCATTCGCTGATTTAAATATTGTAAGGAAAGTGATAAAAAATGAATGTGCATTATAAGTAAACTTCATTTAATTGCTTCTTTTTGTACATGTTGAATATTTAATACAAATATTGATAAATGTTATAGACAAAAGTTAAGTAATATTTCACAACCCGCTGCACCTTTAAAATATTGTTACAAAGTTAAACATTTTTTTACAATTTTACATTTTGTTTTGATAAACTATGTAATGTTAATATAATACAATATTGGCTTAAGAGTTAAACCTGTTTCAAGTTTGCTTCTCATGATTTAATCTGAGTTATCGAATGTAATAGTGACAGGATCCTGGATCTGTTGCGGTGCACCTTGAGCTGCTCGTACATCGGCTAAGTCCAAAGTAAATCTTTCTTGGAGACTAATCCTATCATTGTGTCGCACGGTTTTCATTTTGATATCAGTCCTGGCTTTGTAGTTTTCACGATCGACATTGATGTAATCCACTGTTTTTGACTACAACAAAAAATTCAAATCAACAAATTTAACCCTCCGTCGGTACTGCTCGAAAAAATTCCGAGTTCGGTCTTGTGTGAGGTTCACCCTCACGCCTTGTGATTGGTCGGCATTTCGCAGCGTTGCCACTTCTGTGTTCTGAGATACATTTGAATACAACAATTTTAACTAGTATCAAATAAATAAAAAGATTTCGTATTACTAACAAAATTAAAATTCACTGGTAACGACGATAGCAGAGGTTTGTTGTGAAACTGTCACAAAAGATAGGTTAGGTACGCGCGGTGTGGCAACGCCGCATGGTAATAGGCGCGTGGCGCGGGTGAGTTTTTTGTCGCGACTTCGGTCTTGCGGTGAGGGCCGCCCTCACGTTTCCGTGTTTTCAATTACATTTTTCGTAGTTTTTTGCGAAATGTATGATTTTTCATCGAAAAAAACTGTATAAAAATGGTAAATCAATGTTGAATTTACAGGTACCGTAAGTTGCAAAACATAATCTCTTGTCTTTTATTAAAAATATTACAAACTACTAAAAGTGTGTGGGCGGCGCTCATAGCAAGACCGATAGAGGGTTAAATTCAACCTCTCAGTTTAACTCTAAGAATTTCAAAAATTAATTTCTCTTACAAAGCTCAAGTTAGCATCCTTGTCCAGTTCCTTCAAAACCAATCCACTCCAGAAGAATTTCAAGTCCCTGACGCAGTCGCGACTGTCCCTGAATTTGCTCAAAGCCAATTCCCTGCCATTCAATTTCTGGATTGGTTCAGCCAGCTCCAACTGTACCTCAGAAGGTCCTTGTCCTGCGGAGTGATCCTTGAACTGAACACCAACTTCAGCTTCGCAAGCTCCCAGCAAGAAGTTCACCGGCAGTTTGGTCTCCAGCACTTGGTTCGTTGGGTTAAGTCGGAGACCACTTAAGTTGATCCCCACGTTGAGTAGATTGGCAACAGATTTCACGAGATCGGCTCGAAAATCGGTTGTTGCACTTTGGTTCACAATGATGGATTCAACACCCTTCTGGTTGAATTTCACTTCGAAGGGGATGACTCCGTAGATGTGGTGCAGAGGACCGTCTCGGCTGGGGCCGTGGTCGTGGTGTTTGCTGTGGTCTTGGTTGGCATGGTTGTTGACGTTGTGGTCAAAAAAGTCAAAATGAAGATGTCTGAATCCACAGGACAGGGTGTTCGAATCTTTTGGTCGGCAAATGATCTCGTTGTCGACGGTCATTCCTTTTGTAATTTCCCCACCTTTGAATCCCTCGGCGATGACTGAGGCTGTTGAATTGAACACGAATTCTGGTCCATGTTTCCAAACCGGATTGTTCGGCAGGGTTGCAACTGGAAGAAATAGAATTGGATTAGATATTTATGTTTGATTCAATTGAGTTTTAATTTATTGAATGTAAAAGATGTGAATTTGATTGAACGATCAAGTGTAATATACTGACGCAAGAAAAATGGTATGACAGTGGTAATCATGATGATTCGTAAGTGCTTCGTGCTATTCTGATGAGTGCCAGATTGGAAAATGGCCTTTTTATTCTGTTTGCCGAGCTCTTTATGTTGTGAATAGTTTTTTTTTATTATCAACTTCTAAGCAGAGTGCGTCAGACCGGTAACGGGAAAATTGCACGTTTTTCCTATAATAGATTGCATAAAAGCACGAATGTCATCTGATTTTCCGGGTGTTGATAAACCTTCTTTGCATACTTTATTTAAAAATAAAACGTTATTATTTTTGATAAGATCGTTGTATCAGTTTCGTATAAAGTGTCAAAGATATTGATTTTAGTTTGTTTATCCAACGTTTGACAGTCTTAATTTTCCTGATAAAATTTCCCGATAATTGTAAAAATCAGCTACTTTCGTCATGCGATTCTTTTCCTCATGAAACGTCGAGCTATAAATTAAATCATCATTTGAATTTATTTTTTTAATTGTTTCGCTTTATCATATTCACAAGTGACTTTTGTTATGAAAAGACAAAAATTACCATGAATTGTAATCTAAATTATCGAGAATATGATTTTCCATTCATTCTTTTTTATTTGTTATACTTACACGTAATTTGGAAGTAAGTGGAATGAAATTTAAATATCAATTGTTTAACCATTTATTAAAAGCCGGAATGAACTTGAAAAAGATTATTCATCAGAAAGACATTCTAATTTTAGTCCTCGAGTGCAGATGGTACACAAAGACTAGGAAGCAAAAGAGCTAATAAGATAATTTACTTTTTGGTATAGGTAACCAAATCAAACTCAAACTATGTATAAGAGCTTTTCAAGTGATGCACCTTTAGTTAGAGTGTAGTTTCTCGTGTTCCAGCGGAATGCTCTGGTCAATAATTCCCTTGTTTTTAGGTGAGTTGTATCAACTATCTGAAATCCTAAACTCAGCTGTAAAATACCAAACAAAAATTCATCGTCTTTTGTATTAAAATTTCAAACAATTTTATTAGTCATAAATTATGTCAAATTATAATACATGAATCATAAATTAATACATGAGATTATATAATATAATTAATTTAATAAATTATAAATCAAATAACATCATGAATCATACTTTAAATTTGGTTGTTTTTGCAAAATTTCAGCTACCAGCATTACAAATGAAACGGCATGGCCACAAGGACCAGAATACATTTACAAATCCAAATTAACTGCCAATTACGTTCTCACGACAAATGAAACTGTCAAACATTTCGTCGACCTGACTCATTTGGTATCCTGTCGTCCGAAATCTCAAGATACTTTATCTTGTCAGTATGAACCGAAACCAATATTGCTGGACGGCAAAGAAGACCCTTCAAACGAGACGCAGAATCTGCCAGACAATTTTGTGAAATTTGAAATTAAATTTGACAGAAGTGGGATCACAAGTTACGTGACGATAAACAATTTGGCCAGTCACGAACTGATGAAAGTGAAAATAATGATGAACGAGTTAAACTTTGGAGTTGATTTTACTACGAAAACAGAACTGACCTTCCAAGACATGGAGAAATCTTTGATGGGCGAATGCATGACAGATTTTACTGTCACTAATTCAACCCATGTGGCAACCGAAATTGAAACGAAGAAAGAAAAGTTGGAACTGGTGTCTGTTTTGAATAAAAATGTTCCCGAGGATATTAGTGTGAAGAAGTGCAGGGAGCTCAATGATTGCAGTTATTTTAGGCCTTCGATCTTGGCTCTTCTTGTTTTCAAAGGAGTCACTCCCGAAACTCCCATCAATGTGGTGAGAATCATGCAAATTTTTATTTCAAAATGAATTTTAATCCCAGCCAGGGATTCTTTGTTCAGTAAATTAATTTTGGTTGCAGCAACAATTTTGCAGTGTGATGAATATCACGGACAATTTCGAGACCAACACTCACGTCGAGGGTACGTTTATGAATACAGAAAATTCGTACTCGTTTGTTGAGGACTATTCGTTGACATTGTTGGATATTCGACCAGCGTCGGCAAAACCTGTCCATTACGACGATACACAAGTAACTTCGCTCTACGCGATCTCAAAAGATTACAAGAAATCTGACACTGAACATGTTGGTAAAAACGTTGACACCGTTATCAATTATACAACTGAACCAACCTTGGAAGAGAAAAAGTTAGAAGATACAAACGTTACAAGCGAAACAAGTACGGAGTACAAAAAAGTTGATTTCGATGAAGTTACAAGTGGTGACAATTTTACAACCGAAGGGACTACAACTATTGGTACTGACGTTCCAACTACAGTCGCTGATATTGTTACTGACCCGCCATTAACGAGTGTGGTTACACCAGTGATTCAAAATACTACTGATGCTCCGTCAAGTACAGTTGCGCCTGTTAAAAGCATTAGTGAAGTTCCAACGAGCACAGCATCTTCTGTCAAACTGTATACAAATATTAAGAAAACAAAGCACGTCGCAGTAAACACAAGAGCGGAGATGGAAAACGAAATCGTGACAGAAATAATAGATTGCAAGAGTGAAGATGATATAAAATTTTAAAATGTAGACTGAAATACATAAAAGATTCGTCGCAAGGATAAAAGGTAAAGATTAAGATTGAACGTAGACTTTTTGATAAATTCATTTTATTCTTTCCCAGCATGTAACCTAATGTAATCGTATTAATATATCCTTAAGTAAATTTTTTGGCATTTCCAGAAGAAAGATGGACAACGGCCAAGCCTATTCATTGAAAATACAAAGGCTGTTGATCGAATGAGATTGCGGTCTCTCACATCTAGATTTTTGTACTAAGATAACATTAGTTATTACATTGGTATCGATAACTGATGATAAAAATAAATGCCTGGCAATGCCGATTTCTCTTTCCCTTATCCTTACCCTTTTAGGCGCTTTTGCGAAACACTGCACCGTGCACTTCGTTTTGTATACATTATTAGAACCTCTGGCTTATACAATCGCAAACACAAATTCTAAGTTGGCTTAATAGACATTTACTGGACAACGCTTGTCGTTTTGTTGAAAAATTGTTCGTACAAGAATATCATCTTAAATTTGTTCTTTCAACTAAACGAATTTGCTCGTGGTTTCATTAACTTTTCTGGTCTTGAGCTTTAGGAATGTTTAACGATCTATTCAAAAATAATAAGATCTTTCGTGAGATCCAATTGTTCATTTTTGATTTTCTTTTCTCTCTCGTTATAATCACTTACATTATTGACTATATTACAAGGATCGATGGTTAGAAATACATTTTTCTATGCCTTTTCTAAGTAACATTGTGAAATTTATGTTACAAAGACATTAACAAGTATACTGAATTATTTATTGTTATAACATAAAGAAAAGGGGCAGAAAAAGTACTTCTAAAAAAGCTCGTCGCATTTTACATCATCATTTCAGTTACGCCGATACACAAATTTTACACAGACATTGATTCAAAGCTGGTATACTTCTTCTGAAGTTACACGCACGATAAATTAAAATTATAAATCAAATACAATAAATTGATCAGATATGATTTGCACAAATCGATTGAATTTTGAATTCAGTATTCGGAAGATACTTTGAACAAATGTTTCACAAAACTTATTGCACTAATTTTTAAGATTCTTTTCATTTAAATAAAAATATCAACATTAAAATCGTTGATCAGATATGAACTCAGTCGATAATACTGATAAGAAAATCAGAAAACTGCTATCCTGTTCTCTTTGACATCAAAAAACGTGTATAAATAACTTAGTTTATAAATAACCCATCTGCTATTTACATAAATAATGGTCAATTGATAAATTAATTCAGATTAAACGGAGTAAAGCACTTATGTAAGTACGATCAGTTGGTCGCACTAGCACTTCATGGAGTTGCTCCTTTGGAATGTCCTCCCGTTGTCCCTCTTGTTGTAAGTCCACAGTCTCAGAGTGCCATCACTTCGTGTACAATGGTGGCAGAAATCATGCAATGCACGAAAAATTGGAGAATAAATATAATACAAAAGCAAAAACAAAATGAAATCAACTGTAACAACAATATATCAAACGAAACAACATAAAAAATGAAACAGATATTGACAGAAGGTGTCAATGAAAATTGGGACTATGGATTATTTGCTGTTCAAGTTCCTGCGACGTTTGTTGGAAGAATTACAGGTTACGAAAACAATAAGTCGTCTCCCAAGTTCAGTCAACGTCGCAGAAAATTAATTGTTATTTGAAATTGAAAAAAACGCGTGCAATGAAATACACCGTAAGAAGGAATGTAAACAATGTTTATAATCGCTTGCGTCATACAGAAATTAATGAACACAATGAATTGCAGTTGAAAAAAAAGCCGTGACTCAGCCGTGAACTATTTTAGCTCGAAAGAAAAGCTTGTGTGCACCTGTGCAAATAGTGTGTGCTGGTAATGAAAGTATATTGGACAAACAAAAAGCAGCAAACGATTAAAATAAGTTAGAGAGATATTGTGGACATTGACATGGTCGGGGAGGATTGAGGGATGCGCCAGAGCTTCACTTCTCCAGAGCTGTAACAACATTACAGGTGTTATTCTATGGGGACAAAACAAATCTAGCGTTAAAAGGTTTGATTGCAACTAAACATTGGGAATCATCTAATCGAAAAGGTAACTAGCATCTAGGGATGAATTTTGAACCAAGACAGATTGTGACAAATTAGTATGTATAAAAGTAACAATCAAACTGTTATTAGAATTATGTATGATCAAAGTGTGTAGATCTGAAAAAAACTTGTCTTGAAAAAGTACTCACTTGCTAGCTGTGAAAATGTGCGACTGGTTGGTTGCGATGGCGTTGATCGCGGAATTGTGGGCGCGTACTTCTCCTAACAGAGCGCATTCTTCAGACTGGTCTTTTGGCACCGACCAAGCTCGTAACACGCCACCTCGACAACCAGATATCATTATCGAACCGTTGTTTATGAGAGTTAATCCCAATATCCAGTCTTTGTGGGCATTATTCAACGACTGTACCAATTCCATTCGACTTAGATCCCAACGTTTCATACACATATCTCGGGAACCTACAAATTTAAATGCCCAATAAATAAATGTGATGGCTGTGCGATAAAATTTGATAAACGAGTTTCTTGGAAAGACAATAACTGCAAATTGAAAATTCCATAGATGGGATTCTCATAAATTACCTGAAAAAAGGGTGGAACCAGAAGTAGCTAGACATTCCACGCCGTCATAATGAGGAGGCGTCAAGCTAACTGGTTGACCCGGATTGTACAAATCAACGAGAGAAATATGGTGATCCTTGCTGCCAGCAATCAGTCTACCGTCTTGCGCAACTGTGAGACACATGACTGCCGCGGTGTGTGGGGTGGTCAGTCTACCAGCGAAGCTCATTTTACGAATGTCCCATACCCGCACTCTGTCACCCGAAGCTGTGTAAAATTCCTGGTCGTCCAACCCGAGCGCTATATCGTTGATAGTGGTATCACCAGAAGGCATCTGCAAAGTCTTGCAAGGCGTCGATCCTGCGGTTTCTTTTTGGTTTTGGTCGCCCGTGAAGATTGTCTTGATACTGTCCGTTCCAACGCGAAGGTCCCAGACTTTCACGTAGGTTGCGGAAACGCTGAACAGGACGTTGTGCACGTGAGAGTATTCCACTCCTACCACATTGTTCGGGTGGCCACTCAGAGTTAAATTTTCTAAACCAGTTCGCAAATCCCACACCTTAACTGTACGATCTAAAAAAGGATTGAAAAAGAAAAGCAATTGTATGATTAATGCAAATCGTTGATATACTTCCATCAAACTTATTCAATTTTAGTCACCTTTGGAGCCGCTGAACATCAGGTCGTTTGTAGCACAAACTGCGAGCACAGCTTTGCTGTGGCCTTCTGCAATGTGTGAACATTGCAGTACTGATCTGGGTGCAGTCTGCAAAAAAAGCAAATTAGAAGATAAGAAATGGACAATTATATTTTTGTAAATGAAACAATTTACAAAATTGCAATTTGCAATTAGGGTAGAATGGGGCAAAAATAAACAGTAGAATAAAAATATATAAAATTTTTCAAAAAAGTTTGCAAAAGATATACTATTGAATAAACTGAACATTTTTTCACATAATGCAAATTCGATTAGCATTTTCACTGTTTTAATATTATTATTGCCCCTTTTAGCGGGGAAAAACGAACGATATACAATTTAAACTTAAACATTTTAAATAGTTTTGACTTTTTCACTTCCCGACTATTGGGAATGAAAATTACCACCGCGGGCTGAGCGGCGCTAGCGTAGCGAAACAAATATGGCGACCGCAAAAGTACATATCTCAATGTAAACAATAGGCAGTTATCCAAAAAAAGTGAATAAATACGTTTGTAAGCTTGTAATAACACTCACAATCAATTGATAATTAACTAAAGTCACGATTTCAATGTTTCGTTCAACGAAACGCTCCGAAAAATGCACTTGTTGCGGCAAATCGACATATGACAAATGTCAAAATATGACTACCTGTACTTTTGCGGCGCCCATTTTTTGAGTTCATGCGATCGCCGCTAGTACCGCATGGTTAATTTGTGTTCCCAATTACGAAACAGTTTTTACTCTTTGCAATATAAATCGTACTCAATACGATATCATTTTTTTTAGTGTATATTTAATTTTAATTTATTTTATCATTTGAATTGTTATTTTTACAGTAATAATTATTTTTTGTTACAAGTTTTCATCGAGTTTTTCTTCAATTTTCGATTTTAACTGAGAGAAAATAAATGTGTAACATTGTAGGCAGAAGGATGGCCAGGAGTGCAGCGGCAAATCGAAGTTCGAGTGGATACGTGAGTTGCAGCGAGTGCAGCTACGATTCCGAGTCGTGCACTTGCGTTTCCGCTGACAAATGTTACTGTTCACTGTCAAGGAGAGTGTCAGCCCCAGTTGCGCCAGGACCTACGATCATTTGTGCATGCGACACGGACAGTTGTTCCGAAAGTAACAAGTGTTACTGTCCCGGAAAACCAACCGTCCATCCAAGCATCATGGAACAGCTTCGACAAAGTGGTATTATGCCTCGGGACAACAGCATGAGTAGGTGCAGCACTAACAATAAAAGCAAACACAAATCTCAGAGGACTAATAAACAGTGTACCACCTCTTCAAAAAGCATGGAATACTTAAAGGTACGAAAAAAAGAAAACAAGAAAAATAAATTATTAAGTAAAAAGTCAAGTTAAAAATTTTGTATCAGTTGTTCGTAAAAAATTTATGAACAAAATTTTTGTTTCAGGGAAGACCAATGTCGGTACGAAGTAGTGTCGACAATTTGGCTCTGGACTACGACCTTTTCAGACCAGAGAAACAGGCTCAGTCGATAGAGGACAAAATTTTAGTGATAAGTGCTCGTGATCCACAAGGTCGGTTGGTCTATGTGGGTGGCGCTGACCGAAACAAAAGGACATCGAAAAATTGTCCCGTAAGAAATAGCGGCCACCACGAAGCCCTTTCTATTAAGAAAAGTGCGGAGATTGCGGCTGTGTTTGGATCGCGGTCCAACAGGCCGTGTCGTCGAGCTAATAGCGGGTCCAGTTTAAGGAGCTCGGTCAGCCTGGAAGCTGGACTCGGGTACTTACCATGACCCCCTACTAAAATCAAATTTTGTTCAATCAAAAGTTTATAGTTTGTAGAATTAATTTTTTTTTAAAGTGACGTTTAAGAAAGTTGCTTAAACTCACTTTTAAATAATTTGCCCGATCTATATAAACTCGAAAAACGGGCGGCTCAATTTGATTGCCTGATCTCAAAATTTTATACGAGTTTTTACAAGTAGTAATATGAGAACTTTTAATTTTGATATTAATAGTAATGGCCTAATTGATTTTATTGCTTTCTTATCAATTTGAATTCCTATGTATTTGTAACTTTGAAATTAAAAATGATAACTTCCTGCTTTGATTTTAACAAAAAATCAAATCTGTAAATTTTGAAAATATTTAAATTCTTTTCAATTTTAATTCTTTTTTTTGTATAATTATTAGGAAAATTTCTTAATCGTATAATTTCGGAACTAACATGAAAAATCGAAACCCCAAAATTCATTTTTCAACTGTATAAAATTATTTCCTGAAAATATCATGAGTGGCCTCTGAGCTACTGAAATAGATCGATACTTTATTTATTGCTTGTACAGGTTGTATTTTATCCACTGTCTAAATTGTTTTGCACACACAAATTTATGTAGTAGTGTGTATGTAACAATTTGCGAGGAATATGTTGCCTCTGTTATTTACCGACCAGCACTTGATAATGAGTTCGCTCACACAAAGAAAAGTGATGTGTATTATGGGGTCATAGGTAATTAACACTCGCATGTTTTGCAATTATTGCTCCTTTCTGTCGATGGTCTAGTTTGCATCATCAGTACATTAAACATTACCACTAAATATTTATAATTTAGAGATTTGTTTTCCAGAAGTGTAAATCTAAAAAGGAAATTCATTACATTACATAATTTTATAAAATAAAAATTATTTATAAACTGTTCACTGATTTTATTACACTAAAAATCACCTTTTCGCACAAAACAATACATCTGTAATAACAATTATGTACATTTTTTACATCTTTTACAATTTGATTGACTGCAATAATGTTTGGCGTAATCCTCAATTTTTAAGGAGATTCGTAAAAAGATTCAGTAAAAATGTGCTTTATACTCTACGACGAAAACGTTGAATAAAAAATCATCACTCTTGTAAATGCGAAACAACCGAATGATTTTTTGCTCAAAATTTTAAGCGTTTACAAACTTAACAATAAAATACTGTAAAAGTTGTTGCGGAATGAGATAAAGACATGTGGAACGAGGTTGCTATGTTGTGATAACAATTTTTATATAAAAAAAGAAAACACACTAAAATGAACTAAGAAATTAAGTAGCGCAAAAAAATTTTGTCATCATTTAGAATTTTCTGCATTTTTGTCTTCTGCAATGTCCAGCTGATCTAATTTCTTTTGTATGTCCTCAGGTATTTTCATGTCCTTCAAATCGTCAACTCCAATCTCATCCTCTGTTCTAATCAAAATGTTCACAATGTTCTCGCACGCTGTTAGCACAGCTTCGTCTTTCTCCCATTTATGAAGTTCGCGCAAAATAACATAGGTATTTTTATTTCGAATTATTTCGCGGCACGTTCGCTTGGCGCACAATTGATTCAGTGCCTCCAGCAACAGCAGTCTGCAATTTAATAAAAGTTTGTTGAATCATCGTCAGTTTTTCTAGGCTCGAAAGTATTTTATATTGATTAAAATCACTACCTGATGTCGGGATCCATTTCTCGTTGCTTGTTCGGCGGTAAGTATTGCAAATCCAGCGGCAATTTTTCGTTATCTTCATCATCAAATTCCTCAGGTCCAGCCAGAGGCAACAGCAGACGAGAAAGAACGTCAATTTGTTCGCTTAATAGAAATTCATGCTGTTGTTTGTCGAAACAGCAATTTCTTATAGTGCCGACAATGCCTCCACGTCTGATTACGCTATCAGAGTACTCAGTAAATGGTAACAGTCTTTGCAGGGGGCACAAATCGGCGTCCATCAAATACCTGCAAAAAAGACATTTCATTATTCAGATAAAAAATTTTCAATAGCTTGAGGTAATCATTTTTAATAATCATCTAAAAAAAAAAAAAAGAAGAAAAAAAACACCGGATAATTCCGAATTTCTAAAATGTTTTAGGAACTGCACGTGTGATCTAACACCGAACAAACTATATCTATGTTTTAATTGCGCAATAGCATTTGAATTTTACGATTTGGCTAATAAAATGAGATAACGTCTTGTGTGGAACAATAAAATTATATTGCATCACAAGATGATGCTTAGTCTTGTTGACTAAAAAGTCAAGCTCATTTCTTTTACGATAGAAAAATTGTTGTAACTGCCAGGTGGTAATCCTTATTTGATTACCTTCTCAAATCTTTTGCGCGGCTCATATTGTTAAGAAAAAGTCCTAAATAATCCAGATTAGCACCGGCACTATTATAATTGGTGACCGTAAATACGTTGATGATGTCATCCCAATTAAAGCCGCACTTTTCAATCATACTCATGATCCGATCGACATGATTCTGCCAGCGTGATATATTAGACAAAATCATACAGCAGGGATCGGCGATGTAACTGCTTTTATCCAGAATGATCCTAAAAGAGGATGAAAAAAATGAGACGAATTATATCAGTCGTTATCAGTAGTTTGGTATTCCTAGGTTTTAATCTTGCGAAAATGCTTGATGATGAAACGGATTCTTTATTTCACTCTGAATTAGAACCAAACACGCTTTCCCCGCATGACTGAATTTAAACTAATATTCCATCAGATGTCATATCTTTATCAAAAAGATGCGGTTTGCACATTTGTTTATGAAAAAAAATGTATAGTAGATGTTTTTTAAGAGTCATAACATATGATCTATCTTTCTTCGAAATGTGAAAGCAGATAGGTTTGTAACACAATTACGATTTGATTATTACAAAATGAAGGTTTAAAAATGTTTTCCTTGTTTTGTACTTATTTTTCAGTGATTGACTGCAAACAACAATGTGATTTGCTTTGAGATGAAATTTTCATTGAACCTTAAAAAATAAAACAGAAATAAATAATGAATTTGAATTATTGAAATGAAGATGTTTGAAAAAAATGTGAATTTGATGGTCAGGATGGTAGGAAAACAAATAAAGATGTATTAAAAAGAATGACAGAATATACTTACTTGAGACAAACGTATATCAAATTATCGCTTTGCGTATCGTCAACAGTCGCTTTGGATCCTTCTGATAAAAGTAATAAAGCGTTCGAACCAGACTCGTCAGCACTTATGTTCACGAAGCATATTGACGCGTCTTTTGCAACAACTTTGCATTCATCTTGCATCAAAACAATTAGTTGCTTCAATATATCCGGGTTTTTTAACAACAAATCTCGACCGTCACTCGACGCAGTGGTACCTACGAATTCATAAACAAAATTTTCAATGACAAGATAAACTTGATAAATAGTTTTAATAATTTTTCACACAAGTAAATAATTTTATTTGTTTATCATTTATTATTGATTGTTAATTTTGAGAAAAAACTCACCTAAAAGGTGTTCGATTGCAACGACCTTCAAATCCAATCTACTTGAGGGTTTTAAAAAATTTGTCAATTCCTCGATTTCTGTCATTTTTGCGTACTTTCAATAATCAACCTTATCGCCGCAGTTTCGAACGCTGAATGATCCTGGTGACTTTTTTGAGCTTATTTTTGTAACCTCAAATCATGCCATGTGATTTGTGTCGTCACAAGTTACTAACTGTCGGTAACAAACTTTGACAGTCGGTAAAATGAACACCTTGCTGTACTTTTTCAAACTTTTCAAAAAAAAAGTTTAATGAACACAAAAATAAAACAATTAAACAGATATTTTATTATCAAACAATTTTTTGAACGAAAATTTTATTTTGTTTCATTGTACACAAATGAATTGAATTATTGGAAAAAAAAATATTTGGTGAAATTACCAAGCAATATTAAAATTGAAAAGGAAAAAAAATTTAAGTTGGTACTTCTGGATTTGACCGACAGAGCATTACCTTCACACTTCAGTGTTTACATTAATTAAAAACACGCGGACTTCTTTGATGCGTACAGAAATTGTTTGAATAACCAGTTCACTGTTGGTGACACCTGTCAATTATTGACAACATCATTGAAAGGAGAACAAACAAGTGAGTACAAAATATAATTTACTGTTTGATGTGATGTATAATTTTGAAACTAAGTTGGTTGATCGTTTTGAAACTGAAGGAATTTAGGTTAAATAGAGACAAAACAAATTTTATAAGAGTTACAAACATTTATTAGATATAACCAGTTTTCTAAAATTGTATAATTCTTTCAAAACTTAAACTTAATCTTATACATTTTTTCTCTGTTTTAGAAATGGAAGACGAGCCAAAGAATATTCCAAGAGGAAAACCAAAATCTGGTAGAGTTTGGAAAACACCACGTACAAAGTATAAATTTTTAAACATTTTTATTAATTATATTAATAAACAAACTATAAGGACAACTTTGTCAAAGTTATTTTCTTTGAGAAAATTAATTTTTACGCTTTCATTTGTAGGTTTTCTTCCATTAACAAAACAAGGGGTTTGAAGCGATCTTTCGAAATGAAACAACAATTACGCCAAGAATCGAAGCGGATAAAAGAATTGTCACGTGAAATAATTAGTCAGAACGCAGCCGAGAAAGAAGCGAAAAAGGAAAGAAGGAGAGAAAATCTCAAACGAGCAGAGGAAAATCAACGGAAGGCTGAAGTTGTACAAGTTGTAAGTATCATTATTTCATCCCTCAACTGTTGAAATTAATATATCACCGAGTATTTCGCAAAGTAAAAAATATAACTTGCGTTTAAATATTTCTAAATTCTTATTCTTATTTTCGTTTCCCCTTCATAAATATTAAATATAAAAATACTTTCTGTTACAGATAACGAATACTGCCAAACTCAAACGAATGAAGAAGAAACAATTAAGAAATATAGTCAAACGTGACACGAAAAAAAGTTAATGCTCCGTAAAAACAGCAAATCAAACTGAAAAAAAACACAGATCACAAGTCAAGAACAGTTAGACACAGAAGGATATTCTTAAAGTTGCAATAAAACTTTTTACATAAATTTTGAAATGCTTGCGACTTTATTTGATAACATACCTAAGACTCAATTGAACATGCAGCTTGTTTCTTCTGAACTTGTACAAAATCTTTGAGATTTTGTTGGAAGTTGTTCATGTTGCCGATACCACACTAAAAGACAAATAAACATCGCTTAGTTTTTTCAGTTTCTAAGAAACAATCAAAATGATTAAGATAAATAGTAAAAAAAAAAAACACTCACCATACTTTTTATCCACTTGGGTAAATGTTGAGCATACATCCTATCTTTGAATCTACAAAGAAAAATGCACGTCATAACGATAATGAAGAATCACACCGAAGTGCATGTTTTATTGTTTGATTTTTATTACCTCGAATCAATCAAAAGAATGGCACCCCAATCATTTTTGTGACGAATGCATCTTCCCAAAGCTTGATTAAGTGCTCTGAAAGCTTGCACTGAATACCATTCGCTACCGGATAATAATCCTCTTGAAACCCTACTGCTGTTGTAATCATATTTTAGTTTCACCGATGGTTGTTTTAACACCGGGTATGGAATTCCAATCTACAAAATTATGTATAAAAAATATCAAGTTGTACATCGTAAAAACAATCAATTAAGATTCACGTTTCAAATATTATCAAAATAACATGAGAGACTAATAAAAAAGTTTATTTTATAAGTGATTAGTAGAAGGGAAAAAAATTGTAGAGGAAAATACTTACTGCAATCACACAGCGAGCCTCGTTGTCAGTGAAATCGATACCTTCGGCGACTTTTCCTCTGAAAACAGCAAACATGATTGCTCCCGTGATGCCCTCGACGGGTCTTTCGCTCGTGTATTGTATAACTTCACGAAAACGTGACATAAACTCATTCAAATCTCCAGCATTTTTCGGTTCGACAAATTTTTCCTTGATGGTTGATATTTCGTTCCAAACACCAGTGGCCGTCCATCGGTCAATTTGCTGTTGCATCATGGCGTACGAAGAAAAGAAACAAAGAACACCGTGTGGAACGCTTTTGCAGACGTTCATGATAATCGTCCCCAGGTCATCCTAAAAATATGTTTGTAACAAATTTATGCACGTTCATAATTTTTAAAATTAAAAATTTCTCTTTTTAAATAAAAATTTTTTTAATTTAAAAATTTTTTTGAGTCATCATGAATTTACGAATTAAATTTTCGTATATAGCAACTCAAAAGTATGAAAAAGCAGCCCTTTCTAAGTCTATTTGCCGGGCTGCTTTTTTATAAGCTGATATGTGGGATAAAAAATTAACATGAGTTTGTTGAATTGAAATAATCGTACTTTGAAAGACAACTGGCTGACGTTCTGGTACGTGGCTTTCATTTCTTTGCCAGACGGACCGCGATCAATGAGCTGGACACAAACTTGTTCTTTGGGGATGATATGATTTGCGTTGAGGAAATGAGGAAACTTGGTCCCCAGTTCGCTTTCAAATGACAATGTAGGCGAGAGGGTTCCCGAAGCTAATATCACCGATCGAGCTTCGTTTGCAATAGGTTGGAAAATTACTGCCGAGTTCATGCACATGAGTTGCAAAGTTCGAATCCGATTTGTTGACACGATATCGGAATTTGCTTGGTACCATCTGTTATTGCTCGGTCCCTAAAATTGAACAAAATCTTTTATTTCCACCAAACCTTGATTTTTGTACAATTCGATGATTATTTCAATAGCATAGAAGCAACAACTAAAACCCTATTTTTACATTTACAAAAATACAAATCCTTCTATTTTTAGACTAACGATACAATTATTTTTATAAGTTGAATTGTTTTTTTTTTTTTTATAATAGGACATTCAGTTTGAATTTTTAATTTTTGAAGATATACTTTTAAATGTTTTTAAAAATGGGGTTATTTGTTTTTCTTCTACATGAAAATTTATTAGTCGGTTGTTATACTTTGCGATCTGTCGTGACTTTTTCAACGATGCAAGCTCGGTAATGAACGTTTACTTCTGAATTGATCGAACGCAATCCCATCAACATTTCATCCAAAAGTGCTTTTGTGGACTGTGAGATGTAGTCGTTTATGTCACCTTTCCAGTTCGGTTCCCTCTGCATTTCCTTTAGTCTGTTGTACTGTTGAATCGCAGTAGTTGACAAGTTATAAAATTCTTCAAACGTACGATCACCGAGATGGTTCATTTTTAACAGTTCCTTCAGCTCTGCACCGGTCCATCGTTTACTTAAACGTTCAATCCCTCCATCTTCCTGTAACAAAATTACGTTATTTAATTGTACGAATAATTACTCATACATAACTCAATAAATAATATTTTTGAGAAAATTGATTTGTGAAATATAACAATATAATAATATAACTGTTATCTTGTCTGATAGAAATTTCAAAAAATAAGCAAAATAATTAATTGAGTCTGGATATTTACATGGTCAACATTTTGAGTTTCGATAAACTTGAGAAAATTTTGCAAGTAGAATCGAATACCACTGAACAAGCTTTCCGCGCCCTTTGCTCGTGATTTGTCCGCAGAAAGGTCATTTAAAATCATGTTAATTGTTTCAGTCGAAATGTCGACACTAGCAGCATCACGACAGAAGCCTTCTATATTGTGAGCCTCGTCAACAATGAGGATATTATTTGTCAGCTTAATGTTCATCTAAAAAAAACGAGATTCGTTTCCATTAAAATGATATAATTTGATTTTCAAGTACAACCGACCCTAGTAAAAAAGATCATATATTGTCCGTATATTATCAATAGATTGACAATATATTATTTTTCATAAAATCATACGTTGACAATATATGAACAATATATTGACAATACATTGTCAGTATATTGGCAATATATTGATAATATATTGACCATATATTTTTTAATATTTTTCATATATGGACTGCATATTGGCAATATATTAGCAATTTTCTAAAAAATCAATATATTGTTCATAGATTTGCAATATATTGTCTATGTATGGTCAATATATGGATGATATATTGTCAATATATGTTTTATGTATGGACAATATATGATCCTTTTCACTAGGGGAGACAGAATAGTATGCGAAAAAAGAAAACTCACACTTTCTCTAATAAACGGACTGATGACATAGTTGTAAGGACAGAAAATAATTTCTGCATTTTCCATGAGACTACGCGCTCCGAAATAGGGACAAGAGCCAATCTTCTTGCCGAACGTAACCAAATCCTCAAGGTCCCAGGGACTCTTGATCGTTACGAAATCGCCCGGGGCACCTTTCTCGCCGCTGTTGAATTTACAGCCCAAATTCTAAAAAGAAATAAAGATCTGGAATGCACAATAGTCAGTAACAGTATTGTATTTAACTTAAAGATTTTATCAATCCGAGCGAATCAATTCAAAAGAACAATTTTTCCTTCTCGTTTCTAGTTTTACGTGTATATCTTTGGCTCGGATCAATCCCGTCACAAGAAAACGTTGCGCTTCCGTGAGAAATGATACGCTTTTTTCACGTTCCATTTCACGTTCTTTTTTCTTCCAATTCTTACGTTTTCAAATCAACCCGCCCTTTTATTTTACCTTCAGGGGATCCAAGAGGTCGTTGCATAACTGGGTCTTGTTTTGCTTTGTGTCTTGGATGCACGAGTGTTCTCGCGAACTTAAAACCGTCATCCTAAAAAAAATACAAAATACAGAGATAAATATTTTCATACCAACAATCATTAAAATACACAATTTCATCTACCTCGCGTTTCTGTACGCTGTTTTTCCCAGCTCTTTAACAACTTGGGTGATCTGTCTGTGGGTTCGTGTTCCATAGTAAATTTTCGGCATTTTCTCCTCCTCCCTGAAAAATGAAATGAAATATAAATTAAAGCCGAGGTTTGAAGATATTAAATTTACAAAACAAATTTATTTTACTTACGCTGGTTTTGTCATTTTTTCGAGTTCCATGTCTTCGTGCATAAAGTCTGGAAAAAAAGAAAAGACAATTTCAAGTGACAATCATTATGCTATTTTTATAGCGGTGAATGAATTTTTTTTTAGTTTCATAGGGTTTATAGACTCGAGTTCGAGTGTCATATGCTGAATTGTTATGAAAGGTGTATTAAGGAGAGCATCAACGGAACGACATAATCTCGCAAAGGAATGGGACAAAGCTAATCATGCCGTCAAGACAGGACGGCGAGTCAGAGGGACAGCAAAAGAACCAGAACATAAGTAGTTTCGAATTTTCGACGCCAGCGGAGCCAAATAATCCAGCATATAATGCCGGTACTTTTAAAGTTAATCCGCTTTTGATGTCAATTTAAAAGCTACCATCACTTTGGCTAGAAAATTGAACTCGAAAATTGGTCCGTTTTTGTGTTCCCAATATTATGAAGGGACAATATTATGGGTTTTGGGTCGTGTCGTATTTTTATTAACCCTTTTTAATTGCACTTTTGAGTCTGAAGGACTCAAGTGTTACTTTTTTTAAGATCTTTTCAAAATTATGATGTTATGTGTTCCTCATCGTAAATTGACAATTTTTTAGGTTTAAAAAAATGCTAAATTAAATTATTAAAAATGCTTTGTTAAAAAATGAAACTCAAAATTGTGTTATGTCTCAGAAAAATTTGTCGATAATTTTAATTTTGTCATATTTTTACAAGCAAATTTTGGAACATCCTGATTTTCTTTGTATTTTTGTTTTGTAATTAATTTTTGCTTTTCAAATTCAAAACTTTCTCAAGATCCAATATAAAAAGGGTTAATCACAATGATTAATCAATTACAATATATAATAATTTTCGTCATAACTTTTAAACTATTTATCGAAATATTTGATTTTAATTTTTTGCTTAGAAGTGATTGGGATAATTATGACACTTAGATTAATACTTTCATCCAAAGCCATTTCTTTCAGTCTTCTTATTAATTTCAACCTTAAATTAAATTTGTATGAAATTTCAATTTTCAATAAAACAAAATATTCGAGTTCCACAGTAGCCCCCAGCTGCCATTAATTTATTTTTAATAGATTATTCCTGGTCCATCGTACAGAACTGGTGTAATTCTGAAAACTCGGAGTTGTTAAAGATGAATAAATTAAAAAACAAAGAAAACGAGGAAACAAAAAATGCGGGGAAAAAAGAGGAGAGAGGAAAAGTTTCTTTATTTGGTAGTATGTGTACGGTTGCGCATATGTACGAGTGTACGTGGGTGTTGTGTACATACTCTTAGTATATTTACACTGCATGGCCACGTGTTTACATGTAGATGGAGCGGTGTCGGGGATCGCGATATAGCTATAGGGACGATTCGATTGAAGAGCGGGATAGTGGCGCGAGTGGAAGGGTGGCGAAATGGAAGGGCGCGGCGGGGTAAGGAAGCGCCAACGACAGGTAGAGAAAGAGGCACTAAGACAGAATAGGCCAGCGAGCCAATCAGAGTGCGGACTTTGAGGGTGTCGTTGCCTGGCAACTCAACACACCCAAGGGGAGACTTTTCTCCCTCGAGGGTCTCATCCATGAATACAGTCCGCGCGCAAAGTTATCGCGCGGAATGCGCTCCGCTCCGCTTCTTTTCTCTCTCCCCGGCGTTCTGCTCTTTGAGCGCGCAAATTTCACCGCCACCTCACACTTTTCGCCCACCTATAATATATTACCCCGAAATTCAATAGGTCTCTCCTCTAAACCAACTTATTAATATTTTCATTTCAATTTTTTCCCCTCCCTCTTTGTTTTGTTTCAATTTTTTTTTTTGCAATTCACTTTCATTTCGTCATCAATAATCAAATAAATATTCCATCCGACTTTTCAATTGTAAATAAGACACTGAATTTTGATCACCGAACATGCGAAAAGCAGACTGAATCTTGCATGTGACACGGCAGATATGATTCTCTGTTTAAAACCAGCGCTTGTTTACACGTTTTAATCTGAAAATTACATTAATTAACCACGTAGTGTGTATACCAATTTCGCAAAATCAATAGCCGACGAGGCTCGCGAATAATCTGTTTACAGTGTCACTTTTTCAAGCGTCGGTATCAAAGTTTGATAAACAATATTCATACCGAGTACCAAGATTAAAAGTCTGTTTATTCCGAGAGCAAAACCGGCAAACGAATTGGTACAAAAAAAAGAGAAGGAAAAACGAATAAAAAAAGACAACAAAATTGATGGAACAAAAAAGGGGGAAAAAAATAACGAGAGGAGTTGGTGCGATAACAAACAGAGCCGAGATGACTTTTATCAGCAGTTTTTGCACTCGAATACCTGAGATCTCAATGACCGTCAATAACGCTGTCAAGGAGGAGGTACATTTTAGACAGGGGGGGTAATGAAGAGACAACAAAAACCTCAGGCACAAGGGCTCTGATCTCGTTGATAACAAGTAACCCTCCTTGCTCGTTGACTACTACGGATCTCGCGTGAACGTCAACGGTTGCAGGTTGCCTTGCTTGTGTTATCAGCGTACTCGTCCAACCAAATTGAGAGCTCCATCATCGTGGCGCGCATCTTTCTCGAGCGCTCGCTCAAGTAGCGAGTTTAATGGCAGCAAATGCAACTAACCAAGTTTGCAAAGACGCGAAAACGAAATTACTCCGCCAGAGGGACCCGCGTCAGCGAGTCTGTTGGCGCGATGGTTCATGGGAATCTGTACAAGATAATTATGCAGTTCTCAAGTGGACGAAAAAAAAAAAAAGAAAAAAAAGAGAGAAGAAAACAAAAAAGAAACAGAGAAAAAAAGAAAGGAGAGAAAAAAAGCGAGCATGAACCATATCCAAGTTGTTGCAGAAATAATAATCTTTTGAATGTTGGAAGC